>QJPP01004952.1:0-14932 GCA_003996215.1 Jaltomata sinuosa
CCTTGTGCAATCTCAAGTTGAAGCATTACTATCCACACTGAGGAGACACAAGAGAGCAATCGGCTGGACCATTGCAGATATTATTGGCATCCCACCAGGTATTTGTACTCATAAGATACAGCTAGAAGAAAATTGCACTCCCACCACCGAGCACCAGCGGAGACTGAATCTGCCAATGCAAGAGGTGGTGAAGAAAGAGATCATCAAATGGCTCGATGCTGGAGTGGTTTACCCAATCTCTGATAGCAAATGGGTAAGCCCAGTGCAATGTGTTCCTAAGAAGGGAGGAATGACTGTGGTAAAAAAAAAAAAAAATGAGCTGATTCCATTAAGACCTGTCACGGGCTGGCGAGTCTGTATGGATTACCGGAAGCTAAACTCTTGTACTCTCCGTGATCATTTCCCCATGCCCTTTATGGATCAGATGCTGGATAGATTAGCTGGAAGAGGTTGGTATTGCTTTTTAGATGGATATTCGGGGTACAACCAAATATCTATCCCCCGGAAGATCAGGAGAAGACCACTTTCACCTGCCCCTATGGTACGTTTGCTTTTAGACGCATGCCCTTTGGTCTTTGCAATGCTCCTGCAATATTCCAAAGATGCATGATGTCTATCTTTTCTGATATGGTGGAGAACACATTGGAAGTCTTCATGGATGACTTTTCGGTAGTGGGTGATGCATTTGATGATTGCTTGGCTAATCTGGGTCAGGCATTGCAAAGGTGTGAAGAGTCAAACCTCATGCTGGATTGGGAGAAATGCCATTTCATGGTGAAAGAAGGCATTCTATTAGGGCACAAAATATCTATGAAAGGTCTCGAGGTGGATAGAGCTAAGATAGAAGTCATCGAGAAACTACCCCCACCCATTTCAGTAAAGGGTGTGAGGAGCTTTCTTGGTCATGCCGGTTTCTACCGAAGATTCATTAAAGATTTCTCTAAGGTTGCTACCCCATTGTGCAGGTTGCTAGAAAAGGAAACTAAGTTTGTATTTGATGCCGAGTGTTTGAGGGCGTTTGAGTGTCTGAAAGAAAAGTTAGTGGATGCTCCTATTATAATTGCCCCGGACTGGTCCAAACCGTTCAAAGTAATGTGCGATGCGAGTGGTGTTGCACTTGGAGCTGTTCTGGGATAGAAGCGAGACAAACTTTTTCGCCCCATTTATTATGCTAGTAAAGCATTGAATGGGGCGCAAAAGAACTACACAGTGACAGAACATGAGCTGATGGCTGTTGTATACGCTTTTGAGAAATTTAAAGCGTACTTACTTGGTACAAAAGTGGTGGTGCACACAGATCATGCAGCCTTGAGGTATCTGATAACCAAAAAGGATGCAAAACCTCGACTAATCCGATGGGTGCTATTGTTGCAGGAATTTGACTTTGAAGTCAAAGATCGGAAAGGGTGTGAGAACCAGGTATCGGATCATCTGTCCAGGCTTGAGAGGGAAGAGAATGTAATAGATGAACCGGAGATTGATGATGCATTCCCGGATAAGCAGGTGATGGCTGCGTCACTTGATATGGTGCCTTGGTACGCTGACTTCGCAAATTATGCGGTGAGTGACATGATCCCGGAAGATTTGAACTTCCACCAGAAAAAGAAGTTTCTCCATGATGCAAGTAAGTTTTTCTGGGATGAGCCGTATTTATTCTGGTTGTGTGATGACAACATAGTGAGGAGATGTGTACCGGAAGTGGAAATGACAAGCATCTTGCAAGCTTGCCATTCGTCCCCAGTTGGAGGACATCATGCGGGTAATCGAACCGCCCAAAAAATCTTACAGTGTGGTTATTATTGGCCGACAATCCAGAAAGATTCATATGAATTTGCCAAGTTCTGTGATCAATGCCAACGAAGAGGAGCAATCTCTCGCCGACAAGAGCTACCCATGTCCACTATTTTGGTGGTTGAGTTGTTCGACGTATGGGGAATAGATTTCATGGGCCCTTTTGGAAGCTCTTATGGGAACCGTTACATCTTGGTAGCGGTGGATTATGTTTCAAAGTGGGTAGAGGCGGTTACTTTGGCCGATAACGAAGAGAGAAGTGTGGTGGCATTTTTAAAAAGAAACATCTTTGCTCGGTTTGGCACCCCTCGCACAATCATAAGTGATGGAGGTTCACATTTTTGCAATAAGGTGTTTCGGGCTTCTCTAGCAAAATATGGAATGAAGCAACACAAGGTAGCCACACCTTATCACCCCCAAACCAGCGGGCAAGTCGAAGTGTCGAACCGTGAAATTAAAGAGATCTTGGCTAAGTCTGTGAATGTGAAGCAGAGAGATTGGGCAAGAAAGCTGGATGGCGCACTCTGGGCGTACCGAACAGCATTTAAGACGCCAATAGGCATGTCTCCTTACCAATTTGTTTTTGGTAAATCTTGTCACTTGCCCGTGGAACTTGAGCACAAAGCCCTTTGGGCACTCAAAAAGTTAAATCTCAGTTGGAGAGAGGCATCGGAACTAAGGTTGGAACAATTGAATGAGATGGACAAGTTCCGATTGCGAGCATATGAGAGATCCGCTCTCTACAAGGAACGAATGAAGCTGTACCATGACAGGAAAATTGAGAAAAGGGAGTTCAAGGTTGGGGACTTGGTATTGTTGTTCAACTCCAGGTTCAAATTATTTCCCAGGAAACTCAAATCCAAATGGTCCGGACCATTCAAAGTACACCAAGTGTTCCCATCCGGTGCGGTCAAACTCGAAAATAAAGATGGTGAGTTGTTCAAAGACAATGGGCAGAGGGTAAAGCAATATCTGGGCCTCCCGGAGGAGGTAGATGTTCTGTCTCTGGTGTATCTTGATGAAGTCTGAGTAATCAAGACACCCGCGTCGTGCCGCGACGTTAAATCAGGCGTTGTATGGGAGGCAACCCATAGATTGTTGTTGTATTATGGTCTTAGAAAGATTTGATTTGTTAGAATTGGTTAATTTGTGCGTTGAGTGTGCAGGTACAAAAAGGTGGAAGTAACAGCATGATTTTGTCTACGAGTGACGGTTCCAGTTGACGGACCGTCACGCCTACGACGGCCCGTCACACTGACCATCACATGTTGACAAATATTCATACCCACTGTTTGGTACTGACGGTATGAGTGACGGACCGTCACGGACTTGGTGGACCATCACTTCAGGCTGTCACCCACGAGACTCACAAGGGCTCACTGTCTAATTGTGACGCACCAAGTGATGGACCGCCAAGTAGTTAACGGACCGTCACACCAGGCCACCGCATCAGGTAAGTTTTTTTGTTTTTTTTTAATTTTGGGCGACCCGACCCAAAACCAAACCGACCCGCCCGGTTATATATTAAATCATCTTCACCTTCATCCCCACTCATATTCTACTCTCAAGCTCCAAACCTCCATTAAAATCAAAATCCTCTTTTCCCCAAGCAAGTCCCACATCCCCATTGTCCTTTCTCCACCGTGTCCAAAACGCAAGAAACCAACAAATTCCCGCTAGTTGTCCGTCGGTTCATATAAATCAAAAGGGAATAGCGATTTTTTCTCACTAACAAAATCAAGGTATGATTTTAAACTCTTCCTCGTTGGAATTATTGAGTGGCATCGTGACGAATTACCGAAGGAAATTGTTGGGTTTGTATATTTGTGAAATTGTGATAATGTAAATGTTGTTGGGTAGAAGTGGTGTTGTTGTTTGAAATCGTAAATATGACATGGGTGAAGTCTTGAGTAACCCATGAGCTTAAACACATGATGGGTGGTGACTTGGTAAAACCAATTCCCATAAAAAATGGGAAAACCCCGAATAGAGCACAAGGTGTTTGAGGAAATGCCTCAAAGAAAGAAAAAACCCACTGCCTTAAAGTGACGGTTGGCATGACGGCCCATCACACACGTGACTGACCGTCATCCAAACCGTCAACATTAGACAGTTCACTGTCTTAAAGTGACGGCTGGTGTGGCGGTCCGTCAACCCTGTGACTGACCGTCACCCAAACCGTCACTCCGAGATAGTGGGTATTAATTGAGTGTTTTCCTGTTCTCATGTATTTGAACTTGTTCACGTGCAGGCACATGGCCCCCAAACAACAACCGCCTCGCGGTCAAGCACAAAAGAAGAAAGAAAGGATCGCTACAACTCGGACCCTTATAGATGAATCGAGTAGCGAAGAAAAAGCAGTTGCAGCCCCGACTTACCAGACTAGGCTGTCCAAACAAAGAAACACCCAAGTCTCCCAGTCTGAAGAGGAGAGTGGGTCATCTAGCGGTAGGTCGGGGAGTGATAGTGGATCGGAAGAAAGTGGTAGCTCCAGCCCCAATCCGGAGGATGTAGGTGGTCCTGAAACCACCAAAATTGCAGGGAGTGCACCCATGGATAGAGAATCGATCTGGTGGGCATTTAAGGATGCTTAGAAGCACTATCTTGACGGTCTTACCAAAACAATGTCGAGAAGCCACAAAAGACCGATAGCTGAAGAAGTGCAAATCATGACCACGGATCTGCCTGAATACCCAGTTCTTCAGACACAGTTTCAGAGGTATCAGCTCGAGTGGATGAGCTCACCCCCGAGATTTTATTATCCAGAACTAGTCCGGGAATTCTATGCCAACTATTTGGCACTGTTGGAGAACAAATGTGAGCCAGGAAAAGGGGTTAAATTAGCACCAAGGCAGGACAGGGTACCGGTTCGGGGTAAACAAGTGAACATCTCCTGAGAAATGATTAACAGAGTCCTCTTTGGCCCTGAATACATCCCTCCACCTGATATGCCAGAGTTTCATGACAAGATTTCCAACGCCTACTCGCAGAGACCATGGTTAGCCCGAACATTGACTGATGGCTCACCATCTTGGCTAACTCAGAGGGGATGGATATCGAAGCAATCACTAAGCTTCGTAGCCAAGTTTTGGTGGGCGATTATGCGGTACAGGTTATTTCCAACAGGAGGAGACGCTAATTTGGATGAGGTAAGAGCCATCTTTGTGGCAAGCTTGATAGTTGGGTACGTCATCAACTTCGGAATGATAATTGCAGACGAGATGCGGACCAGGGCCATAAAAACTACTTCTTCTTTGCCGTTTCCGTGTCTAGTCACTGAGTTATGCAGGCGTGCAAAGGTACCGATATGGGATGGTATTGATAAGCAAGTGACAGCATCATCAAAGCAAAATATTGACAAATCAAAGGATGACACTAAGTTTGAAATGAGGATTCATAAGCCTCAGATCTTCGAAGAGCCAACCACAACCACCTCCGAGGCAACCGACACCCCATCAGGCACAGAAATGCCACTTGCGATATTTGATCCGAAAACTTCACAGACAACGAGAGCTATTGCTGAAAGCTCTGGCACTGCGGCAAGGCCTCCTCTACCACTAGAATATCACATGAACCCCCGAAATTTTGCTAAAATGGTGCAAAAGCAGAAATAGTTGGATAAACAAATTGCCGCTTGGACGGACTTATTCAAACCCACCATTGATAAAGCAATACGGGAGGCTCTGAAGCCATTTGAGGGGCTGCGCGCAAGGGTCGATGTGATGGAAACCCGGATGGATGCAAGGCTAAACGAAATGAGCATCCCGGACCTGGCAAGATTTGAGGTGGAACTAAAGAAGGTGAAAAATGATATCACAGTCCTCAAGCAAGAAAAAGCACTTTATGAGGAGACTTCAGAGTTCGTGGACTTGGACGAAGAAACCACGATAGTGGATTTGATGGGTCGGCCACTGAAAATTAATGAACCCCAAGCAGGTGAAAGTGGGGTAAAGAAGTCAAAGAAGAGGAAGCAAAAAAATATATATGATTGGGGAGGTCATACTATAGCTTTAGATCCTTAAGTGGGTGATTCCGTCGATATGAGCTATTTCTAGCCTCAATCTAAATGGAAGCCCAAGTTCCCACTAGCATTTTCACATTCGGAGTTATAAAATCCTCTTTCAAGCAACAACATAACCAAGTTAGGAAAATCAATGTCTGCAACCAGCAATTATTGAGATAAAATATGGTGAAATCACTAGACTCATGTCAAATAAGAATTTATGAACAAGAATTAGCAACACCTACACCCATTTATCAAGTACCCATCATCAGCACATCCCTAGATAAGAGGTTTAGCTACTCATGCTTCAGGAAAGAGATATACCAAATGGGTAATCCAATTTTCCTTCCATTTAAGCTAAATTTCACAATATTCAAGCTTAGTTTGAACACAAATGGTGGTTCTAAGAATTGGGAAGAAGGAATTTGATGAAACTCTCTTCTTGTTCTTAGAAGGGAAATCTTATTCACAAAGCTAAGAATATTGTTCAAAAACTTCAAAACTATAAGAACTATTTACAATTATGCCTAAAATGGGTTTATAAATATTTCTAAAAATGTCACATAAATTTGGACAAAAATGCCCTTCAGATGGTGTACGGCATGACGTGCAGTTCGCCGTTGCACACCCTCTTCAGTGATCCAGTGACTCAAGCCGACTTGGGAGCTTCATGCAAAGTGAGGTGCGATTCGCACCAGGTAGTGTGCGCATCACACTGTGACCGCACCCCTTAACAGATCCTTCAACAACTTCTGGACTTCATGCGGTGGAAGGTGCATTCCGCACCAACACAACTACATGTCGCACAAGCGCCGCATCTCTCAACAGACTCTTTGTCTTGTTTGCTCACTTCACACTTTACTCCTTTTATGCTCTTTTTGGATCCATTTCCTTGTTTTCTATCTTTGATCATAAGTACCTGCATAGATATCAATAAAGGCTATAAGAACCTCTAAATCTCATCAAAATATAGCAATAATTCATGAGTAATGGCTCAATAAGTTGGTAGATTACCAACTTATCAAGAACCACCTTGAGTACCCTGGGGACCACCTCTACTATCCTGTGCACCACCTCTGGCCGGTGGTGCTGGAGCCTCGGGGACCTGTACTGGCTGATCCTTCCGCCTACAGTGCTACACCGAAGGACACTTCCTAGCAAAGTGGCCCAACTCACGACACTCATAACAACCCCAGCCAATTATACCCTGCAGTAAAGACCCAGGTGAATCAGAATGACTACCATGGTCTGTGGACCCAGAATAAGCACCTCGTGAAGACTTAATCAAACCATGACTCCTCTGACCCTCAGCAATTTTTAATTCCACCTGAACAGGATGGCTTGGCTGGAAACACTGCTGATGCTGATCCCTACCAAAGTAGACGTTGCCCCATGTTTGTGAGCCATTGTAACTGCCCTGATGATGTGGCCTCTTATCGCTTCCCCTTTGGGCCTCGCGAAGTACGCCCTCAATAGTGCAGGCATGATCCACAACCTCTAGGAAGGACTGGCCTGATGCTACCATACCCTCTATAGCCAAGTGAAGCTATAAGGTCAAACCTCGGACAAAGAGATGCACCCTTTCGTGCTCGGTGGAAGAATCATGGTAGCATGCGTAGCCAACTCATGGAAATAGACCTCATACTCTAAAATAGACATGGAGCCCTACTCCACCCTAGAGAACTCATCCATCAAACACTCCCTCAAGCTGCGTGGTACATACTTCTCCAAGAAATCTGCAGAGAACTGTGCCCAAATAAGCAGAGGTGACTCAGCTGGTTTTCAAGCTATATACAACCTCCACCACTATTTTGCTGGACCATCCAGCTGAAACACGATATAATTTACACTTTACGACTCAACCAACCCAAGATTATGCAATCTCTCCTGGCAAGAAGTTAGAAACTCATGTGCATTCTCTCTAGGAGAACTAGAAAACCTCAGGGGACCCAACCGCAGAAACCTACCAAGCATCTTTTGCTCCTCAGAAGATATAACGGGCCCTGCTAGAATAGGAAGAACAATGGTAGGGATCCGTAACACCTCTAATCAAGGATCCACAATGGAAGGCTGCACTCCTGAACCCTGTGCCGCTACTAGGGCTGAAGTCTAGGCCTCATCTCTAACTCGAGAACTAATCAGAGTACCAAGTGAGGCTAATGGCTATGACATACCCTCAAGGAACCCAAGCAAGTGAACCAATGTGTCATGTAGTACTGGAGTAGCCATAAAACCTGCTAGATGTTGGGCTAGCCCCATACCTTCCAGCTTATATTGTACCTCCTAAACCCCAATATCAAGATCTGGTGACGATAACCTATTCTGGGCCTGAACTGGCTCTGGAACCCATCCCCTACCTTGACCTCTGGGTCGACCTCTACCCCATCCCCTAGTTGGGTCTCTAACTGTAGGTGCAGGGGCCTCATCCTCACCTGTTGTTGATCTCATTCGAACCATCTGAGAAAGAGTGAAGCAAAAGATACATAGAAGTTGATAAGGTCAAGGATGCATGACAAGGAATCAACAAGATGGAATCGTTCCTAAGAATGCCCTGTAGCCTCTCACGAATAGGCTACAAACATCATCATACTGATCCACGAGACTCTACTAGACACTTTGCTCTTGTGCTGGTGAGTCCAGTGAACTTAGAGCTCTGATACCACTGTGACATGGCCCAAAATTGGGCCACGATGGCGCCTACATAACCCCCTGATAGGCAAACCAACCCAAATATGCGAAAGTATAATAAAACAGTTTAAATAATGAAATACGAGAGGGAATCATACAAGGAGGTGGCCAACAATATATATACATATCAACAGTAATAAATATAGAAAATTGCCCCAAAGTGACCGAGAAGACTAAACATCTATAAGACCACCCCTGGACCTAGTGTCATTGGTATAAGAGCATCTAAAGTATGAAAAAGCTATACAACAAGTGTTGTCTATCTAAAATACAAAAATATAGACAATTATGTAGATGGAAAGTAGTAATGATCCCCAAAACGTTGGGAGCTCACCACAATCTAAACAGCAACTGGCCATGATTGACTGGAGGGTCAACGAGGGTGGCTCATATTAGGTGTTACATCAAAAAAAGATGTAGAGTATAGTATGAGTACCAAAATAATGGTTACCAAGTAGGCATCATAGGTCGATTGAGCTCAGAAAGATAATATATATAATAAGCTATAGGAAAGTAAACTAGCTACATGGAGCCACCTAAATCTAGTTATCAAAAGAAAACAGAACTATTTATCTGACGGCGAAGACAATAATGATAAGACAGGTAAAAGCACTCCAAGTACACATAGATAAGGCAATGCAATGCATTGTGAGATGATATGATGATGAGTATGACCAATGCTGAAAAGTAAAAACCCAGTATCTGGTACCCTGAGTGCCCGAAAGAAACCTCGAGCTCATCAACATATGCATAAAAGTAAAATCCGAATATGTGCTCCTTGGGCCGCCCAGAATCATGCCTCAGACTCATCAACAAGAAAGTAAAATAGATAAAGGGTCTGGAACGTCCCTCGGACCGGCATAACTGTGGTATTTTCCTTTCTTTCAAAAAATAGTTGTTAAGTAAAATCTCGAATTTGAACCAAAAGTCTCGTATTTCTTTCATTTTCAAAACCAATAGCCATGTAATGCAGTAATGAGATATGATGTCATGTTCAGAGAATATCAGTCAATTAGGGTAAGACGCCCTCAAAATAAGATAACTGACTTGGCACTCCATCCGATCCATTCTATGGCCTCAGGCCCACATATACACCAATACAGGAATAAAAGAGCAAAAACAGAAGAAGAAAAAAAAAAGTAAAAGCACCTACTCTGCCTCTAAAACTTCCCTAAATCATTCTAAGGATTCTAGGCTAGCCACAGTAGACTACGGGATCCTAAACTAAGGATAAACATGGTAATACTACTCTACAGTCCCAAAAAATGGCCAAGATAAGCAGAAACAGAGTTTAAGCCTAATTCTAACCTAAGCCTAGCCTATTGTTCATGCAACTTATAACATATAAAATCTAATTAAGCCAAGTCTTAAAATAATAAACTGTAACCTACCTCGGGGCCAAATTGTAAGCATGAATCGTCACTCGTGTGCCTTCCCCTTCTAAACGCTCAACTCTGTACATGCGGTGGAAACTACCAAGCTGGAGTAGGATAGGGGCAGAGGAAATTTCCGATGGAGCGGTGAAATGCGTAGAGTCGGAAAGAACACCAATGGCGAAAGCACTCTGCTGGGCCGACACTGGTAGTGAGAGATAAAAGCTAGGGGAGCGAGCCTCAGAATGCTGCCACGCTATCAAGAACATAATTCAGGTGTCAAGATGAGAAGAATGACACTCATATTACTTATACGAAATTCAAGACAAAATTCAGGTTGGAAAATGACTCTTGGGGCTCATGCAACGAAACAAAAAAACAAATTTCATAATTATATCCGCAGCGGGTTTAGAAACCCATACCCAAAAGTTGAGTGCAAATGGGACTCATTTTGGAAGCCAAAACAGCCCCGAAGTCCACTTGATCAAGGACTAGGAACAAGGAATTAATGGAAAAAATAGAATAAATCATGAATTAAAGATGAAAAGGAGAAGGGAAACAAGGGGAACTTACCAGAACAGTTATGGAAGAAAAAGAGAGTTTGAACCAGACTTGGAGCTCAATTTCAATGGAAGTTTTTAGAGAAATGGAGAAGAAAACAAAGTGAAAACTTATATACTGTTAGGGGTCCTTCATTGCAATTGTAAAGAACCCCACGTGGTCACAATGACCACGCTGGCTAGACTATCGCGATCACGATAGTCCAACCATACGGTTGCAAAGAATAAATTGGTGTCGGGTCCACAGATCCTTCATTATGATCGCGTGAAGGGATCCTCGCAGTCGTGATTGCAAACAAGGCAGACCATCACGATAGCGTGGCATTCTTAGCGGTCACGATGAAGGTCTGAGATCTGCCCCTGCAACAGCAACCAACATATTTTTCTTAAGTTAAAGAGTCACCGGATAGACCCTCGGGGTTTATCCTTTATTATTATGTTTAGTCCTTTATTACTATGCTTAACTTATGTCATATGACGAATATATAATTCACCTGCAGGGTTTTCACATGAAAACTTATAAGCAATCATAAAGGGGCATCATCGATCTCAAGGTCGAGACATGGATTCTATCAACTAATTATTATTTCACTAATATGATTTGTTATCGTCCAATCTATCATGAATGTATTGATCCACGACAAGGTCTCACCTTTTGACAGATCAAGATGATAAAATAAATCACATTGATCATAACAATTATATCTAGATTAAGAGTATAAGTACATATTATAATCTAGAGAAGTTGTTATATAAATATTTAGAACATAAATAAGCTTCTCTACTTGGTCCGTTCAATACGCACGAAAAGTGTATTAGCATAAAAAGTTAGAATTAAACCACTCTCGTAATCAAGATCGAATTATATCTAATCTTATGCTACAATCATCAAGATGTTTGTCCAACTTCATCTGTGATTGTGAACATATGACCAATAATTTTAATCTTTCGTGTAAGAGCTAAATAATTTCATACACTAAATCGTCTACTATATAAGTAAAAGGGCACACATGTTAGCACAATGATCTATTTAAAAGAAATTTATTAAATCGAATAAATAAAATAAATAGTCTTTACATAAGGATAAAAATATAATACTATAGTTTAAATCACATGGTTAATAGTTTATCCTAACAAATAGAACTCAAAATTATTTCAAATTTCCAAAAATTAATCAATTTGAACATATGCTAAAGAAAAATCCATAGAGGAATATGAAGAACACAGTTCCGAAAAGTATTACTTAATTTATACGAAATAGATTAACCAAAAAAATTAATACAATTTAATTCTTTTAAAATTTGATTGAACTAAATCAGACACATATACGGTTAAGCAACTCTTTTTTTATAAAGAGGACCACATGGATTACACGTACAAGGACGGGGATAGGCTGCAAGTTTAAGAATTACTCCCTCCGTCCATTTTTACTTGTACACTTTGAACTTTGCACGCCCAAAATAATGATTGCTATGAGTATTTTATTACAATACTCAAATTAAATCATATTTAGCATTAGGTCTTGAAAAATAATTTGAAAAATAAGTAATTAATGCTAAGTGTAAAACATACAAAAATATAATTACATTTTTTTGATATGTTAAAATTGATGAGTAAAAGTGAAAATCTATTTTTAAAATAATAAATAAAAATAAAATAAACAGAGGAAGTACTAAAAAGTAAAGCATTAAGGACTTAATTTATAGTACTCCTTAGTCCTTTAATTTTAATTTTTTTTCTCCAAGAAAATGGATATGGATTATGGGAAATCAAATTCTTTAAAGGAGGGCACAAGGCATAACATATTTAATTTTCTAATATTAAGTTGTCGATCGTACCAACCTTGTATTCTATATTCTTTTATACATAATGAAAAGCATCATATGATTACCCACGTGCTTCTTTATTCATAAAGTTAACAATAGCGTAAATTGAGGAACAACACTTAATTACTTGGATGCTTCGACACTAAAATATTTTACTTCACTAATCTTACATGCATATACTTGCATGGGGGAAAATCATGTTAAGAAAAGAGAACAAGTTTGACCACGACACAATGTAAAGTCAAATGTGAGTAACATTAGTTACGATCCGAAGGAATTAAAGATAAACCCCCCAGCATATCATGGGAGGCCTTGACGCCTGTCCGAGTAAAATTATCACATGGCGGGGCAATTGAAGAGGCTTAGTTCGAGGAAGACCGTCTTACAGTCGAAAATATTCATAATAATCCTTAGAACTCAATAAACAATATCAAACCGTTCGCCCACCTGCTCCTATCGACTTCAGGTGAGGTGGCCTCAAAACATAGGCACATGCTATAAGATAAGTTTTTCAATGCCAGGTGTGCCGTCATTTCTCATTAAGGCGATGGTTCAACTTTTGTGGACTATAAAAAGAAGCTCTGAGGAGAATAAAAGATATATATTAGAAAATCCCAAACAACATGATATTTATTTTTTGTTCTTCTTCCTTTAGAATTCTCATGGAAGAAGCCCTCCTCCCATCACTTGTATTATTCCTTTAAGAAGATTGTATTCTTACATTGAACCACCACCTTGGTGTTTTATTCTAAAGGAAATGAACTTGATTGATCTTAATCCACTTGCATTTAATTCTTGTTAGGGGTGAACACAACTACACCGCAAATCGCACCAAATCGAGTCAAACCCAAAAATAATTCAACTAGTATGGTTTGGTATTGGGAAAAAAATTAATTATAATTGGTTTGATTTGGTTTTAACTAAAAAAAAAGTTAAACCGAACTAAACCAACCCGATATTACATGTATACAACTTTTAAAACTATGTATACATACTAATATTTTCTATGATATAATTTTTCATAGTTTTTATCTTTCAACATATTATTTCATGTTTAAACTTAGAATTTTGAATGATCCAATAAGTATATAGCCCATAGATATTATTAACTCAAATAAAGCCCAAATCAATACTAATGCTAACAAAAAATATTTGATTCAACACTAGGAATGACAATAATGTTGGTCTATTCTTTAGTTTTGCGCTGATTTAGACATTTAAAATACATAGCCTGATTTTATTTTTCTGTTTAATATTTAGTCATATAATTAATAATTATTAAACTTATTTTAGAGTGAATTAATACTTTTAAATTATGATTATTTTTATTATAAATTATTAATATGCAATATTTATTTTATGCGATTTCATTATTTTTTTGTTGAATAATTTATTGTCATCACTCATTTCATATTCTGTTATTTTTTTAAGAAATATCTTAGATAATTGTATCTTGCTAGGACTAAAGAAATATTTAAAGAACAAGTTAATTATATGATTATATAAAGACTTCACGAAAAAAACACGAAAAAAACCCAAAAGATCCGAGAAAACCCGAGGTTGAAAAACCTCAACTTTTATTGATTTGGTTTATAGATTTAAAATCACCTGATATAAATGGTTTGATTTGATATTTAAAAAATTCGAACCAATCTGATCCATGTACACTCCTAATCCCCATTTACAATTTTTTACCGTTAACCAAAATGATATTTTTTCCGATAAACAATACTCCAATAGCACAAGTTCAATAATGGATTAAGTTATATACCCTCGTAATGTAGAAATCTTAAATAGTTGATGTGCCAGAATTTCACCTTGGCATTTCGAGCTCTCTCTTCCTCTTAATTCTTCTTTTATAGCCGACGACTTGCTGCTCTTGATATGTATAGCGGCTCGTCTTAGAGACTAGAATCCAATTACTTGTAGTATGAATATCTCGTTTGAAGCTTGCTTACTCAATATTTGTTACTTTTTTTCTCAAATTTTCATGAATTATACAAGTGAATCAAATTGACGATGGAAAATAAGTAAGGCTACAAATTCTTTTTGCGAAATACGCAATAATTTATGACTTTTAACTCAGAACATTGTGACATTTTGTTGGTAGGTGTGGACGATATTCTCTGCTTACCTGGAATTTCGTCAAACTGCTTTTAGAAAATGTGGTTGATAATACCTCGTTTATTTCTCCATATGGCTCTTATTAGGAGTATCTTCTTTCGTTTCCAAGTGTTATTGTGGGTAAATGCTTAGAGGTACGGACTGTCTGAACGCGTGAGCGGTCGTTCTTGAAGGCTTTCGATTTTGTAACTGTCCATGGTTTGGGAAGTGTCTCCCTCTTATGGTTACCCTGCTCTGATGAATGGGAATGGAATCTTTGCGTGAAAACTTTTTAGAGGTTGGCTAACTTTGGAAAACTCGTTATGGGTTCTTTTAGTGGCTGAAGGAATATTAGACTTTTGGAGATGTGGAAAGGTTCTGCAAGACTGATATCTATTCTCGGGTTGGTTGTATCTGTTTTCTGTAGAAAGGTCTTTTTCATTTTTTCTTCAGGTTTGAAGGCTGGAAATGGGGGCCTCAAAGGTCTTATTCCTGGTGTTTCGAGTCTCATTATTTCCCTGTAAAAAATCTCTTGTTAAAAATCGAGGAGAGAATTATTTTCCCCTGTTATAAACTCTATTTGAAAAT
>QJPP01004954.1:0-73194 GCA_003996215.1 Jaltomata sinuosa
TCGACCTCGAAAAGATGTGCTTTTTAGCTTTCAATCCTAAACATCAAGTAGATTAATCCAGTTACGGCATTAATCATAAGACGAGAGTTGGTAGTCTCGAATCCTCGTCGTTAATCAAGTTTCACGGTTTTAATCTCTTTACTCAAGCAAATTAAACCTAGGCATGTTCTAATGTTTGCAACCACTAAAAAACGTGACATAAAGTATGATTAACAACGTGACTACATGTAAATTGAACCCGTCGCTACCCGAAATCTATATCGCTACTTTAGCCATGGCTCCCACAACCCTAGTTGCGGGAGTTTTAGGTACTCATGCTCGAAGAATAAAAGAAGAAATTCATAATAAAGGAAAGAAGATTCTTACAATATGATGAAAATACCCTTCAATAATCCAAGAACAAGAAAAACCAAGAACTCAAGAACGAATCAAGAACACGAATTCAAGAAGAGCAAACGTGTTTCTTGATCTCAAAAAACAACTAAAAACGTGTTTTAAACTAATGGATGAACTCACTAAAATAAACCTAAAATAGGGTATTTATAGGAGTAATAGAAGCCAAATCCAAAACGGGCTAGGAATTCCCAAAACGCGGGCAGCCGCTTGACGCTACTGTTTTGGTGCGACGGTCAGGCTGACGGACTGTCACTGCCTTGACGGACCGTCGCCTGGACCGTCAACCTTAGGCAGTGGCACTGCCTCTATGCGATGGTCTTGGTGACGGACCGTCACTCAGGCCGTCACTCTTATTACGTCACTTTCGACTCCTTTAAACTAAGAACAATCGTACGTTTTCAAGCAACCGTTGTCGTTTTTGATGTTTTTATGTTGTATTTTCAAGAAATGGAGACAAACGCGGAAACGGAAGGAAATACTAGAAAAAGAGGATTCTGCCTAAGAGTGACGGCCTGAGTGACGGTCCGTCACACATGTGACGGTCCGTCACCAAGACCGTCGCATAGAGGCAGTGCCACTGCCTAAGGTTGACGGTCCAGGCGACAGTCCGTCAAGGCAGTGACGGTCCGTCAGCCTGACCGTCGCACCAAAACAGTAGCGTCAAGCGGCTGCCCGCGTTTTGGGGATTCCTAGCCCGTTTTAGATTTGGCTTCTATTACTCCTATAAATACCCTATGTTAGGTTTATTTTAGGGAGTTCACCCATTAGTTTAAAACACGTTTTTAGTTGTTTTTGAGATCAAGAAACACGTTTGCTCTTCTTGAATTCGTGTTCTTGATTCGTTCTTGAGTTCTTGGTTTTTCTTGTTCTTGGATTATTGAAGGATATTTTCATCATATTGTAAGAATCTTATTTCCTTTATTATGAATTTCTTCTTTTATTCTTCGAGCATGAGTAACTAAAACTCCCGCAACTAGGGTTGTGGGAGCCATGGCTAAAGTAGCGATATAGATTCCGGGTAGCGACGGGTTCAATTTACATGTAGTCACGTTGTTAATCATACTTTATGTCACGTTTTCTAGTGGTTCCAAACATTAGAACATGCCTAGGTTTAATTTGCTTGAGTAAAGAGATTAAAACCGGGAAACTTGATTAACGACAAGGATTCGAGACTACCAACTCTCGTCTTACTGATTAATGCCGTAACTGGATTAATCTACTTGATGTTTAGGATTGAAAGCTAAAAAGCACATCTTTTCGAGGTCGAAAGAATAGAAAAGGAAATTTGTTTATTTGGTCGAGAGACGTTTAGACGATACAATTGACGCAATCACATCGTGACACGCATATAGAAAGAACCCGGTTAAGCCTAGAATCGACATTGTTACAACGCCATGGTGAACACGTCCCTAGTTCATTCTCTCCTATTGATTACTTCTCTACAATATTGTTGCTTTTGTTCACGTTGATTACAAACCCCCCCCTTTATTTACCAGAAACTATTGACCATCAGTCACGTACTTCACTAAAGGCTTAATCTTCACCATATTCTCTGTGGGATTCGACCCCAACCTTGTTGGGTTCTTTACTTGACTACGACCGCTTACGCTTCGTTAATTCGAGGTGTAGTTTGGGCGTTATCAGCAGTAACCTTGATGGATTTAGGATTCAATAGCTTGATACGTGTACGGGGTGTTACATCGAGGCCTAAGATATCCATTCAAAGTCAAAACTAAAAGAGGCTGGTATTCCTCAAAACCAAAAGAGGATGACGTATGGAAGGATATCTACAAGTCACAGCAATGGTAATGCGCAAATCATGACACTTCTATGTCACAACCACGGGAAGGTGCATCACACTTGTAAGCCATAACAACGGGAATGTGCAAAGTATTTATGTCACAACAACGAGAATCTGCACTATGCTTTCAAGTCGCAATAAGGAGAATGCGCACCAAGTATAACCCTGCCAAGTTGCAACAACAATAATGCACATGCATCACTGATGTGCCGCCATTCTACGGCACATTTGACGCCTCTAAACTAAGAACAATCGTAAGTTTTCAAGAAACCGTCATCGTTTTTGATGTTTTATGTTATGTTTTCAGGAAAGAGAGACTAACATAGAAACATAAGGAAATACGAGCAAAACGACGTTCTGGATAAGAGTGACGGCCTGAGTGACGGCCAGTCACCAAGGTGATGGTCCGTCAGCCTAGCCGTCAACTTGAGGCAGCACCACTGCCTAGTGGTAACGGTCCGTCAAGCTGGTGATGGTCCGTCAGCCCAAACCGTCAAGTTGAGGCAGTATGCGACGCAGATTCCGAACGTTTTTGGGTTTACTTCCTGGACTCCTATAAATACCCTATGTTAGGTTTATTTTATGCATTCATTACCAATTCATTACCAAATAATTTTAGGAGAGTTTTGAGCAAGAATTTGAGAGCAAAACACATTTTCTTCTTCTTGAATCGTGTTCTTGATTGTTCTTGGGATCTTGGTTTTCTTGTTCTTGGATAATTGAAGCTTGTTTTCATTATATTGTAAGAATCTCTTTTCTTTATTATGAATATGATCTTCTTCTCTTTCCATAAAAGCATGATTAACTAACTTCCCACAACTAGGGTTGTGGGAGCCATGGCTAAAGTAGCGATATAGATTCCGGGTAACGTCGGGTTCAATATTTATGATTGTCACGTTGTTAATCATTCATTCTTCACATTTTCTAGTGGTTGCTAACATTAGAACATGCCTAGGTTTAATTTTCTTGAGTAAAGAAATTAAAATCGGGAAATTTGATTAACTACGAGGATTCGAGACTACCAACTCTCGTCTTATGATTAATGTTGTAACTAGATTAATCTACTTGATGTTTAGGATTGAAATATAAAAGCTCACCTTTTCAAGTTCGAGAGAATTGAAAAGGAAATTCTTCTATTTGGTTGAGAAACATTTAGATGATACCATTAATCAAATCACATCGTGACACGCATATAAGAAAGAACCCGGTTAAGCTTGAATCGACATTGTTATAACGCCATGGTAAACACTTCCCTAGTTCTCTCTCATATTGATTAAAACTCGTATGTTATTAGTTGCTTTGTTCAAATATTGATTTCACAAACCCCCCCCAATTTACCGGAAACTATTGACTACTCGTCATCTAATTCACAAACGACCTAATTTGCACCTTATTCCCTGTGGGATCGACCCCAACCTTTGTTGGGTTCTATATTTGACAGCGACCGCTTACGCTTCTTAAATTGAGGTGTAGTTTGGGCGTTATCAAATTTTGGCACCGTTGTCGGGGAATACGGTTGTTTATTAAGTTTGGTGTGTTTATTTGACTCTTAGTCATATTTCCTGCTTTTATTTTTATTTGTTGTTTTTGTTTTTACAGGGTACATAGTTGTGCATGCAAAGTACCCGAGGCTCGGGTGAACCAATATTACCCTACGGCCCCGAGCTTGCAAGAATGATAAGGCGAAACATGAATGAGAAACAACAAGAGGCAGCGAGACTCGCTGCAGCTCAGCAAGCCCAACAACATTTGAATGCTGGTGGTCTTGAGGTCGACATTGAGTTGAATGATGAAGAGGTCGACTTAGATGGAGTTGGTGCCACGGGCGCTATTGCGTTTCTTCCGCTAGAACCCAGGGCCAAGTTCAACATCACTAGCACAATGATTCAGCTGTTGAATTTGAGAGGAGTGTTCCGTGGTGTTGCTGGTGACGATCCAAACCGGCACCTGATGAATTTTGTGGGAATCTGCAAGTTGTTCGAATTGCCTTGAGTAAGTCAGACAGCGATTAGGCTCAGGTTGTTTCCGTTGTCTCTGTCTGATGAGGTAGCATTATGGTTGACAGAGCTAACCCCCGACTCTATCACAACCTGGGGAGAGTTGAAAGGAGCTTTCCTAGAAAGGTTCTTTCCTCCCTCTAGGATGATACAATTGATTGATGAAATTAGCAACTTCAGACAACAACATCATGAGGCATTGTATGAGACCTGGTTGCGATTCAAGAAGAAGCTGACACAATGCCCGAACCATCAGTTGAACGACAATTTTTTGATGCAGACATTCTACAGGGCACTGAATTTGGCTACCAAGCCGACATTGGATAACGCAGCAGGTGGAGCATTTATGGGTCTAACCTTTGCCGATGCCACAGCTATTTTGGACAGGCTCACTAAAACCAACAGGGCCTGGCATACACATGATACAGAGGTAGCAGCTAGCACTTATGCAGTTGGTATGTCAGCAGAGCAGCGCATAAAGGAGGAAGAGCGGGACCAAGATATGGCCCATCTGAAGACGCAAATGGACCTACTGACAAAGCATTTGTTGTCAGGAGGTATCGAAAAGGTTAAAGCTGTGGGTTCCCAAGGTAGAGCAGAAGAGTTTGAATCTGATGAGGAGGCAAATTATTTGGGTGGTTTCCAGGACAACGGCCAAGGAAACCAAGGTCGGAACTATCAGAAGGATAACTACTATGAAAAAGCTGGCTACAGAGATCGTGATCAGGGGAACTGGAAGAATAACACTGATAGAGATGGGTTGTATGTACCACCTGGTAACCAAGAAAGAGCTAACACCGAGACAGGGACGTCCAAACTAGAGAACATGATGGCTAAGATGCTGCTAAAAGTGGAATCGACCGAATCCGCGGTAAAGGATATAAGGACTGAATTATCAACAATGAGTCAGGTAGTGGATTCACATTCCACCTCGATCAAGCAATTGGAACAGCAAGTGGGTCAAATCTCGGCATCTCTAAATCAAAGGAGGACAGGTACCTTGCCGAGTGACACCGTTAAAAATCCGAGGAAGGATGGGAGCTGTATGGCGATCACTACAAGAAGCGGTAAAACATTACCGGAATCACATCCGGTAATTCAGACTCAAGGTGATGTTACGGATGACAATGTGGCGGAGTATGCTATGAAAGGGCTCACGGATAAAAGCAAGGAAGTTAAAAAGTTTCCAACTATGATGCCTCGGCCACCACCTCCTTTCCCACAACGTTTGAAGAACAAAGCAGACGATAGAAAGTTCCTGAACTTCATGACCATGCTGAAGTAGATATCAGTCAACATCCCTCTGGTGGACGCTCTTGAACAAATGCCCGGATATGCCAAGTTCATGAAGGACTTGATTACCAAGAAAAGGTCAGTAAGCTTTGAACCAGAAGATAACCTCCACCACTGCAGTGCTATTTCTTCAAGATCATTAGTGGAAAAGAAGGAAGATCCAGGTGCTTTTACTGTTCCCTGTACTATTGGGAAAATCAACTTTGAAAAAGCCTTATGTGATCTTGGTGCTAGCATCAACTTGATGCCGCTAGCAGTATACAAACAATTGGGTTTGGGAGCGCCCAAACCAACTACCATGAGGGTGCTAATGGCTGACCGTTCAGTAAAGCGACCAGTGGGAATATTGTCTGATGTGCTGGTCAAGGTTGGTAAGTTCATATTCCCGGCCGACTTTGTGATCTTAGACTGCGAAGTGGATTTTGAAGTCCCCATAGTCTTGGGACGACCATTGTTAGTTACTGCAAGAGTGTTGGTCGACATGGAAAGAAACGAACTGACGTTCAGATTAAATAATGAATTGGTCAAGTTTGATGCGTGTAAGTTGATGAAGCAACCAAGAGACATGAGAGTGGTCGCGGTTATAGAGGTGGTTGATGAAGCCCCTGTGGAGTTGCATATCGAGGAGAACGGTCCTGTCGAGACCCTAGAGGTTACAAGAATGAGGTGGCGATCGCAAGAAGGGAAACATGTCGAGGAAGGCGGTAAAAACAAATCAAGGAAGAGAAAACACCGCAAGAAAACCATCAAAGAAAGAGTAAAGAAGCTTCCGCGACTAGCTGCGGAACCGATAAAAGAAGAAGTTGGAGCTCAACGGGATGGGGTAGCTGGCACCTATTCCATCGATTTCGCCTACTTTGGAGACCCTGGCGGTCTCCAACATCATGCCAGACTCTGAGCCCCATGGACTTCACAGGTATTCCTTTCTCTCACAGCTTTAGTTTCCACATGTATGCATTGGGGACAATGCATGAGTCTAAGTTGAGGGTGTTGGGTTACCTATGAGTCTTTCACCACCGAGGGTTTTTGTTGCCGAGTTTGTTTTCCCTCCGGTGTGCTATCTAGTAGAACCAGCATGTTTAGGTTGTCGTTTAAGTTTTTAGTTGTTTTCTAGTGTCGATAGCAAGCATGGCATTTTTTTTGAAAAAAAAAGGAACTAAAAGGAGCCCCCTCTGAAAAAGTTGATTTGGTACTTATGTTTGAAACGATTGACTGTCTGGATCCTTGGATGTCATTGTGTGGTTATGATTGGAATAAGTATGTTTAAGCCGAGCTGTTGTTTTGATAGTTGGTAGTGGTATGGTTTCTTGGTGCCAAGTGTGTGTGAGCGTATTGTTATAAATTCGTACTCTGTGCATGCATCTAGAACTTGCCCGGTCTAGTTTGTTAAGTTTGAAGTTGGTTGCTTAGGAAAGGATCACATGCCCTTTTTTTGTGCAGTCCACTTAGCCTATAAGACCATCCAAATGTAAATAATCCCTTTGATCCCTGTTTGAGACATAATTGACCCTGTTCGTTCAATAACCTGTCACCGTTCCGGTTTAACTTTGAATCCCTATTTTGGCCCTGGTCCTTCCTTGGACATCGTGCACCTCAACTCAGGCAATCAGCCTAAGTTAAGGGTGGCTACTATAGAGGTAAATGATAAGAAAAATAGGATGGATAAGATTGGGTGTGGATAGAATGAAAATTCCGGGGGTGTGTCTAAGAAAAGAAAGATAAAGAAACGAAAAAAAAAAGATGAAAAAAATGAAAAAGAAATAAAAAGAAGTGTCAAAATAAAGAGGACGCACCTGTAGCTAGAAAGAAGGGAATAAAGAGGTGAATAAGGATGGACAAAGTGAAGTTATGTGGAAATAGTAGGTTGGTGATTCCAAGGAGGGTTTAGTCACTATTCCCCAAACGTATCCTACCTGCACCCGAAGCCTCATTACAAGCTTGTACAAGTCCTATAGTGATCCTGAGCGGCTTTCTGAAAAACTGAAATAGAATAGTAAGGGCAAGCCTATGGCATCACATGTGCATTGTTTGAAATCGTTTGTGAGTGTGAGCGCCTTACCTAGTCCTGAATCTTGTGTGTGGGACTTCTTTGTGGTGAGGGCACCAAGATTTCTGTATTGTCTATTGACTGTTAGGATAGCTGTGCGTGTGTATGCATAATATTCTATCATATCGGAATGACATGTTTGGATCCTTGCAAGTTAACGTTTTCATACATTTGTGTGCTACTAGGGAGCTTGATTTAAAATTGAATGACCATGAGTTGCTAGAGACACGAGTTTGTTTTCTTAGTTGAGTCGTCTTATTGTTTTCTTTTATGTCATGTTGCTTGAGGACAAGCGAACGTTTAAGTTGAGGGTGTTGATGTGCCGCCATTCTACGGCACATTTGACGCCTCTAAACTAAGAACAATCATAAGTTTTCAAGCAACCGTCGTCGTTTTTGATGTTTTATGTTATGTTTTCAGGAAAGAGAGACAAACATAGAAACGGAAGGAAATACGAGCAAAACGACGTTCTGGATAAGAGTGACGGACTGAGTGACGGCCAGTCACCAAGGTGACGGTCCGTCAGCCTGGCTGTCAACTTGAGGCAGCACCACTGCCTAGTGGTGACGGCCACCGTGACGGACCGTCAA
Organism: Jaltomata sinuosa; assembly: GCA_003996215.1. Lineage (NCBI taxonomy): Eukaryota > Viridiplantae > Streptophyta > Magnoliopsida > Solanales > Solanaceae > Jaltomata > Jaltomata sinuosa. The sequence continues at coordinate 8,125 of QJPP01004954.1, forward strand.
GCTGGTGACGGTCCGTCAGCCCAAACCGTCAAGTTGAGGCAGTACGCGACGCGGATTCCGAACGTTTTTGGGTTTACTTCCTGGACTCCTATAAATACCCTATGTTAGGTTTATTTTATGCATTCATTACCAATTCATTACCAATTGATTACCAAATAATTTTAGGAGAGTTTTGAGCAAGAATTTGAGAGCAAAACACGTTTTGTTCTTCTTGAATCGTGTTCTTGATTGTTCTTGGGATCTTGGTTTTCTTGTTCTTGGATAATTGAAGCTTGTTTTCATTATATTGTAAGAATCTCTTTTCTTTATTATGAATATGATCTTCTTCTCTTTCCATAAAAGCATGATTAACTAACTTCCCACAACTAGGGTTGTGGGAGCCATGGCTAAAGTAGCGATATAGATTCCGGGTAGCGCCGGGTTCAATATTTATGATTGTCACATTGTTAATCATTCATTATTCACGTATTCTAGTGGTTGCAAACATTATAACATGCCTAGGTTTAATTTGCTTGAGTAAAGAAATTAAAACCGGGAAATTTGATTAACTACGAGGATTCGAGACTACCAACTCTCGTCTTATGATTAATGCTGTAACTAGATTAATCTACTTGATGTTTAGGATTGAAATATAAAAGCTCACATTTTCAAGTTCGAGAGAATTGAAAAGGAAATTCGTCTATTTGGTTGAGAAACGTTTAGATGATACCATTAATCCAATCACATCGTGACACACATATAAGAAAGAACCCGGTTAAGCTTGAATCGACATTGTTATAACGCCATGGTAAACACCTCCCTAGTTCTCTCTCATATTGATTAAAACTCGTACATTATTAGTTACTTTGTTCAAATATTGATTTCACAACCCCCCCCCCCCAATTTACCGGAAACTATTGACTACTAGTCATCTAATTCACAAACGACCTAATTTGCACCTTATTCCTAATTTGCACCTTATTCCCTGTGGGATCGACCCCAACCTTTGTTGGGTTCTATATTTGACAGCGACCGCTTACGCTTCTTAAATTGAGGTGTAGTTTGGGCGTTATCAGTCACTAGATAAAATGATATTTACCACCAAGTTTAAAGAAAGCATATAGTATGAGGGATGTTTGTAAAACACCATCCAAAATCAAACGATGAACTAGATTTCCAAAATTTGGTAGGCCAAAGCTCATCTATAAGTCACATCGATGTCTGAAACTGGATAGTGTGCAAGATTACCCAAAATTTGATAGACCAAGAGCTGTCTTAAGATGCAGAAATATCTGAAACAGGATAGTGTGCAAGATTTACCAAGAGTTGGTGGTTCAAGGGTAATGCATAAGTTGCAATAATATTCAAAATTCAATAAAGTGCAAGGCTACCAAAAATTGATAGCCCAAGGGTTATTGTGCAAGACTACCCAGGGGATAATAATTCAAAGGAAATCTGTAAGTCGTGTTACATCCAAGATCGGATAAAAGTCAAAGATTACCCTAAAACTGGCAATTCAAAGGACTTATGTAAGCTGACTCTATCCAAAGTCGGATGATGTGCAAGATTACTTGAAAGCTGACATTTGAAGGGACATTTATAAGCCGCCTCTATCCAAAGTCAAATGATGTGCGAGATTACTTGAGGATTGACAATTAAAAGGTTATTTATAAGTCACGTTGATACAGATGATGTGCTAGACATTACCCCAAAGTCATATAAAAAAAATCACTACCAATAGCCATGAGGGCTATCACATCAAGAGTTACTATAGACGGTTACGAGGATCATCACTTCGTGAATGGCTATGAAGGTCGTCATATTCAAAGATCATCATGTCAAACTGCCACAAAGGTAATCCTATTCGATAGCTACAAAGGATATCATGTCTACTGGTTGCGTACGTCGTTATTTCCTAAAATAGGGACATAAAAGGATGGCATCCTCTTCAGAAATTACCATATTCAGAAAGGAGGTATAGAAGCTATCTCTCCTTATTAAACTACTTTATTACTAACAATCTTATTTCAAAATGTTATTGAGAGCATCTGAGAGAATGAAAATCTTGAACCAGAATAACAGGTGCAGAACACGTCAAAAGGACATCACAATACAGGATTTGAATGTAATCCAAAAATGAGGTATGTCAAAGAAACTTTCTCTCCAAATAGAATTATGTTACTTCTAACAATTTTTCTTTGAGATTTTTCAGAGGTCATCCGAGAGGATGAAATTCTCAAAACAAAAACCACAGGTGTGGATGACTCCAAAAAGGATGCAACACAACATGGATCTTTTTCTTAGCAGCAAACTGGGACATAGTTTGTGGAGGAATACCAAACTCTTCGGACGCGAGCTGAGGGACGACTTACACCGCCATCAAACCATACTCCTATCAGAAGGCATTGGTTTTTATATCATTGGGTCTTAGTTTTGCATCCAGAGTACTTTCTAAACTTACACTGGAAGCAATATTCCTTCTCTTCAAACTCGAGTGACGATATACCTCGAGCTTTGGAAATTATGTCCGTATAAGTTCTTATTTATGAATGTGAAGCATGTCACATTCATTTCCAAGATGTGCAGACCTCTTTTCCATAACTCAATTATTTGTCACTCATCCCGAGTCAAAGGTTGTTTTAACAAAAAGATTACATTTTCCACTGATTGAGTCAAACTACAAGCAACCTGATTCTTTGAGTCTTGGGATATATAGGCAGGCTCTAGATTGAAAACTCGGTTGTATTCTAAACTCCCCCCAATACTATTACTCTCCAGCTTTCCAGTCTCTTCGTACTCTGAAACTGGAATAGTTTGGAATTCTTTAAAAATCATACATAAAATCAAGTGTCTTGAACTCCAAGTGGCCTGAATTCTCATGAAACTTGAGAAATATAGGAAACTCGATACCAGGGTTTGGCCATGATTCTTTAAAATTCGTGCTAAAACCAACTTCTTTCGAGAGATAAATTTGAGGTCAGATAAAATTGGAAACGTCAATTTCTTTTGCTCAGGGTTCTTTGCATTCACCCTACCCAAAAGGAGGGGCAGTTGTTGACACCCAATTTTTCCCTCCACATTACGAATTAATTTTAAGCTTTTTCAATTTCAAAACAATTTTGAAATAATCGTTCTTGTAAAAGTAAAATATTTTCAAAAATAATATGGTGCTAATTTTGTCATTTTAAGTAAGGATATGTATTCTGTATTTAATTATATGGAATTATATAGTTTTTATTTAAAAAATTATTTTGAAAATCATTTTCAAGCAAAAACTTTGTTCATATTGAGAATATTTTATTTTTCTCGAATTTAATTTAAAATTAGAGATTAATTGAACAATTAGTCTTTTATTTTTAAAACAAGATAATTTTACTATAAACAAATAATTATTTTACTTTATTTTTAATTAGAAAAGCTCATATATTAATTTAAATTAATGTGTCTATTCCAATTTTAGCCAAATTTCACCACATGTTCTAATTCGGATACCTTTTAAACCAAATCATGCCACATTTGCAGGGTAAAGTGGCCAGCTCTTAAAGCTTTTAAACTCGTTTCTTATCAGTAATTAATAAACCAAATAGTTTCTCCCTAATCCACTCTAATATAGCCCAAACCCGGCCCAACATACCCTATATTCCCCTCTTATTCTTCTTCTTCTTCTTTGTCTCTCAACAGATAACAATATGACCCCCTAAACTCATCTTCCTCAACTTAAAATGATTGGCCTCTATCAAGAACCCTAAAATGATTCTGCCTACCAAATCCCTCAGGTTTCCCGCTCCTTTATCCCTAAATCTGTACGCGAGAAACATGCTAGGAACGAGGTTCGTACTACCAAAAAATGTCCAGCCTAGAAGGTTCTAGAAATAATCCAGGTGGAAGATTGATGAGATAATTCCCTTAAAATCAGCGAATTTCCTCTAAATTGGTACAATTCCACAACTTTCCAGCCTTATCCTCATAGAGAATTCAAAATTCTCAAGGGAATTTCCAGAAAAAATCCCTAGAAATGTTTTTTTCCACATCACCCATTCTTCCTAAATCCATCCGAATTCCATCCTATAAATACCCTCACTATTTACTTTGTTGAGACAAGGTTTTCATGCTTGATAGAATCTTCAAAGGCTCAAAAGAAGCTTGGAATTTCTTAACTGAAAATTCAAGGTCAAGCGGAGAGGCTACTTTTGCAAATTCTTGGAGTCTTTTTTGGAGAGTCATTCTCTGGCTCATAAGAACCAAAAGTTGTAGAGTCTAAATACTCTAAAAATATCTTTCGGTCGGTGTGGTAAAAAAAAATTGGTGAAGGTTCGAAGTCCCGTTCGCTGCTCCAAAAGAGGTATGATCTTCCTCTTTCTCTAGTTAGATTTTGCCCTGTTTCTATGTTTAGTTTCTTTCATGCAGTAATTATAGTTTACTTCTTTTAGCTGCTATTAGGCATAGTTTGAATTTGTATGTTTTAGTAGTATTATTTCAACTTCAGGTTTTGCTTAGTTTTAGCAGATTTGTTTTTTTAAAGTTGTTTTGGTTTGGGGAATTCTAGTAATGTAGTATCAAGTTCTTAAGTTCCTAATTGAGGTTTGAATCATGTACGCTTGATTTATTTTCCTCCATGCTCAATTTGGCTACTACTGTTGTTATGACTTATGCATAAAATAATTTTGTTTAGTGTTACACACTCTAGCCTAAATGCTTGCCATCTACAATGACCAAAAAATATTAAAAGTTCTTCTGTTTCTGTTAGGCTAGGATTTCTTCAACATGTCCTACTCACTGCCTAGTATAATTATACATTGTTTCTCCTAAACATCTGTCTGCACAATTTGTATAGATCTCTAGTGACTAGTTCTAGTTGGCTCTCATTTCCACCTACAGATGTTTCGAGCAAATATTAGCTAGAAATTTGTTCTTCTTTGACAGGTATACGGTGGGCATGTTAAATGAATATGAGAAGAGGATTATGTGAATACTGGTTGTGACCATTTTGTTACCCCATTTAATATTAGAATCCTTTGACAAAATTACTATAAATACAAATGACTACTAGCTTTACTATTAGTTTCAACACCCCTTCAACTTTCCTGAAACTCTTCTGTTAGGATAAAATTGAATCCATTTAGGTTATGACTTGGGTTCATCTTCTTGAAAAAATGTTATTTCTTCATCCTAAGCATGTTAGTTGATAAAATTATTTTCTTTAAAAGCTGAATTATTTTTTTTCTTCTTGGAGAAACTATCTTTTTTTTAGCTAAACCTGTTATGGAACCCCTCATGAGCTCAGTTTGATAAGCTATTTACTCCATACATTCGCCTACTAGATATACTTTCTTATTTTGTGAATCAAGCTTTAAGAAGTTCCTTTAATCGAGGATTTGAAAAAACATCTTTAAATAAGACTTTTGCCATAAGAATCTGAAAATTATTGTTACAAGAACTGCCTTTCTCTGAGTGAATCTATGCTAGTCATGTGTGAATCTTGGTAAAATTAGGCATGATGAAGTTTCATAAGTAGACAATTTCATAATACGTTGTTTACATTCTGATTCTGGTTTTGTTTTCGCTAAAATTTGAGGTTGGCCTAGTGTGACTAAATTCTGAGCATAGATGTGCTGAAAAAATCATTTTTGTAGTAGTATGAGTATGGGGTTGTTTGTATCCTTCACAAAGAGAGCATGAACTTCCCTGTTAATTGATAACCTTGGACAAAATACTTTCTGCATTTGTTTTGCTCAAAAGAGTTGTTGCCATTTTGATGTGATGAATAGTATTTTCTATGATCTCTATAATCAGATCATTAAGATTCAGAAAATTGTTTGCCCCTTCGTCGTTTTCTCTTAAAACAGGAGTTAAAGTGGTTTAAAAATTGTTAAGATCATATTAAATCAAGAATGTGTGTACTTAGAATATTCTCAAAGCAGATTCTCGTTTATTCACTTCATTATGCATATTTTGATTGTCTTATGCATTTCTAATCCTTATCTCCTCTTTTGATGCATGTAACATCAACCCAAGTTCACTTTGGACTCTCGTCCTTGCATTTTAGTTTAAATGAAGCCCACTACACTCGAGTCAAGCCTTGAACCATGCCTAAATAAGCTGGTATATACTTATATACAAGGAAGATATAGGGGCACCAACAAGCATACAATAGTATACAATGAGGAAGGAAGGAAGGAAGCAAGTATACAGGTTTTATGCACTAAATTACAATGTATATATCTGAAAACATTATGAAAGATGTTGTGATATACAACTGATATACAGATTGCTAATGGACTAAAGTCCATAAGATTCAAGTCCAAATCTGGACAACTTTCAAGTGGGCCAAAAGGGGGTCCAAATCTTAACTCTTTCTCTTATTTACTTGTAATTCATTTATGTTAATTGTTTGTGAATAATTCTAACTTTTATTTAATTAACTTAGTTAAGTCCTCTAAAGAATTGTTATTTTTTATTTGTGTTTTAATTCGGCCATTAATCAAATAAATGACTCTTAAATTAAATTTTATTCTCCTTTGATTTACTTGATCTAGTCTAAGAAAAAATGAAATTTTGCCGGAGTCTTACATTATTTCCTAAACATCTTACTTGGGTTTCAATATTTATGAAATAAAGTTATACTTATTGCCCATTTTTAAACGGTAGTAACTTTTCTTAAAACTCCCAAGTACAAAGCATGTTTTTCTTGAACCATTTTCAATAATTTCAAACTTCATCACTTATCCTTAGGTAAATTATTTTGTTCGTAATATTCTCGTAGTTTCTAAAACGAAATATTTTTCAAAGTTAGTCAAAAATAAGAGTTGTTTTGAATTGTCAGATAATCACGACTTAGTGGATATCCCAAGTTCTTTACACCTTCTTAGGATATTAATGTGAACCCTTACCCTTGATCTCTTATTTCAAAAGTTTTTTTTCTATTTTTTAGACTTAAGAAATTTCCTTTATAAAATTATGTGGTGACTCTTGTTTTTACTTGAAATTTTTTTGATAATTTAACTAAGTTTTCGAAATAATTTTTAAAGTCAAACCATTATTCCCAAAAACAAGTCCCGTTGCTTAAAATCTGAATACGATTTTTAGTGGCTATGAGTTATCAACAACCGCTATCTCATTAGCATAACCTTTTCCATGGCCTACTATACTATGTTATGTCTAAACAACCCTAATTCTCCAACCTCGAACCAACCAGGAGGTGATCGATATTTCTGCCCACATAAATCCTCGTACGGTGCCATACAAGTAGTTGAATAATAGTTGTTATTATAAGCAAACTCAATAAGTGACAAGTGATCATACCAGTTCCCGCTGAAATCTAGCACACACATCCATAACATGTCCTCGATCATCTCAATCTAAGGATGAAAATGCGTACTAAGATTAACCTGAGTCCCCAAACCCTTCCGGAAGGATCTCTGTAAATGTGTTGTAAACTTTTCCCCTCTGTCTGAAATAATTTATACCAGGATATCAGAAAGTCTGACTATCTCCCTAATGTATAACCCAAAATATCTTTAGCTAAGAATATCACACAAACAAGCAATAAATGAGCTAATTTTGTCAGTATATCAATAATCACCCAGATAGAATTAAACTTCCATTGCAAACGAGGCAAACCTATAACAAGAATCCATATTTATTGCCTCCCACTTCCACAATGGAATCACTTTCTCCTGAATTAGCCCAATAGGCTTCTAATGTCTACTTTTACCAACTGATAGTTTGGTCACTATGCCACAAACTCAGTTATGTCCCTCTTCATTCTCGGTCACCAATAAATCTCATTAATATCATGATACATTTTCATGGATCTTGGATGCATAGAATATTGAGAATGGTGTGCCTTTTCCATAATCTGCTGCTGAAGCTTTGCAACATCCAAAACACATAGTTGATCTCTGTATCTAAAGAATCCATCTCCTACTATATCAATGGCTAATGACTCATGTTGCTGAGCCATAACTATGACCTGCTGTAAGTTGGAATCCTCCTGCTGCCATGCCTTCACCTCAACAAGTAGAGATGATGCGGCTATGTCCTGAACTATGACCCCATTATCATCAGAGTTTAATAATCTAACCCCCAAACCAGCTAGTTGATGGATCTCCTGGGCCATCTCCTGCTACACAACTCCCAAATATAATAGACTACCCATATACTTACGACTAAGGGCATCCGCTACTATATTGGCTTTCCATGGATGATATAAGATATCCACCTCATCGTCTTTTAACAATTCAAGCCATCAGCGTTGTCACAAGTTCAACTATTTCTTTCTTAAAATATACTTGAGGCTCTTATGATCTATATAAATATCAATATGAATTCCATACAAGTAATGCCTCCAAATCTTAGAGGCATGAATAAATGTAGCCAACTCTAACTAATAGGACATGTAGTTTTTCTCATTCTTATTTAACTATCTAGAAGCATAAGCAATCACCTTTCCTGGTTGCATCAGAAAACAAACCAGCCTAATGCTTGAAGCATCCAAATACGTTGCGTAGCCTTGTAGTCCCTCTAGTAAGGCCAAAACTGGTGATGACATCAATATATATTTCAACTCTTGGAAACACCACTCGCAGGTTGTGGTCTACTGAAACTTAGCTTCTTTTTGAGCCACCTTTGTCAAGGGTGCTGAAAGTGAATAAAATCCTTCCACAACCCTTCTATAATATCCTGCTAACCCTAGAAAGCTATGAACTTCTATTGAGATAGTGGGTCTAGGCCTAGTCTTCATGTCCTCAATCTTCTGTTATTCAACCTGAATACCTGCATCTGATACAATTTGGCCTAAAAAGGCCACTAAATGCAAACAAAACTCACACTTTGTGAGCTTAACATACATTCTGTAATCTTGGTGTACCTAAAGCACTAATCAGAGATGATCCCTATGTTTGGCCTCTAATCAAGAATGTACCAGAATATCAATAATAAATACAATGACAAACAAGTCTAAGAATGGCCTAAAGATACTATTCATCCACTCCATAAACACCGTTGGGGCATTCTTCAACCAGAAAGATATCACAAGAAACTTAAAATGGCCATATTTGAGCTTGAACGTTGTCTTTGGAATATCACTCTCTCGAACAAGTACCTGGTGGTACCCTTAATATAAATCAATCTTTGAGAAGCATCGGGCATCTTCCAGTTGGTCAAAATGCCCATCAATCCATGGTAGTGGATATTTGTTCTTTATAGTCACCTTATTCAATTTTTGGTAGTCTATACACTTCGGCAATGACTAACCTTTCTTCCACACAAATAATACTGGTTAACTACACGGTGACGTACTAGGCCTGATCAAGCCCATATCTAATAAATATTTCAGTTGTTCCTTCAACTCTGCTGGTGTAATTCTACATGAGGGAATTCATATTGGCTGGGCATTTGGTAATATATTCATAGCAAAATCAATCTCTTGTTCTGGGGGAATACAAGAGAGGTCATCTAGAAACATATCTGGAAACTCATTAGCCTCTGGGATCAACTTAAGAGTCAATGGATTATCATCAACATCTTAAACTCAGACAATTATTAAATGCAGCCTTTGGCAATGATTTTCTTTGCCTGACAATAGGAAATAAACCTGCCTTTTGGCATTGCTGCATTACCCTCCCACTTTCGAACTAATTCCCTTAGAAAGTGGAATCTAATAGTCTTCACTCGATATTCAACATTAGCGTAACAAGATTCAAGCCAATCCATGCCGATAATAATATCAAAGTCAAGCATCTATAGCTCTATCGTGTCTGTAAAGGTATAAAGGCAAACAATCTCTACAGTACAACCTCGATAAATCCTCCTGGCAATAATAGAGTTGCCAACTATGGTAGGCACAACAAAAGGTCACTGCAATTACTCTGGTACCATACACAACTTCCCAGTAATAAATGGGGTAACATGCAATAATGTGGAGCCTGGATCTATCAAAGCATAAATAAAGTGTGAGCAAACACTCACTGTACTTGTCACAACATCAGATAATGACTCTAAATCTTGATGACCTATTAGTGCATAAGTGAAATTCTTGACACTGTCGAAACTAGATTCTCCCCTTCCGCCTTGGCCTCTGCCTGATAAAATTTGGGACCCACGCTCGACACGATATACTAAGAAAGATAATCCTAATACTGATATGTCCATCTGTCCTAAACCCTACTTGTCCCTTAACGGAAAATATATTTTTGTATGACCCTCTTGGCCATAAAAATAGCATATTGTGGAGCCCTGATGACATCTCCCAGCAGGTGTTTACTGCATGTATCACAATATGGCCTAGCTGATCTAAACTTCTCTTTAGCCCTGTAATGCTATGAACTTGGTGCCCAAACATGACTTCTTCTAGTGATCCACCTGCTACACTAAGACCGCTGTAGTGGGGCCCTAAGTGGTCTTCCTGAATATCGAGGTTCAGATCCACCCTCCATCTCCGTCTGAAACCTATGGGTTGAGCCCCTTTTAGTCGTATACTACTGATGTCGAAGCCCCTCTTTATTCAGTACAACAAATTGAATCCTCTAAATGTCCATATCATTATTATGTGCAACTTTAGTACAATCCCAATAACAATTATAAGGTAAAGAAATTAACCCTTATGACTCCTATCTATTGCATGATTTGAGCAAAAGAATGGTAACTTTCTTGAATAATGTTTGTAGCTTCCTTCTTATAAAATATGCTTCACTACATATTTATAAATAAGACTCGACTAGATACCCGCTTGTAGACTCCCTAGGATATGATGTTTCTATGATACCAAGTTTGTCACACACCGAACTAGGGAAGAGCAACTTGCACCTAATACCAAAACATAGGCCAAAGTCGACCATGCTAAACGATTTGCCAATGACACATAGCAGCCACACACAATCAAGAAAACAAATAAGTATATCTCAACATTAAAATCAACCTTGGCTGGCAAGGCCACTGTCGAGAGCTCTACAAAGAAAATAGCTATTTCCAACAGTTCATATAAAGCAATAAATAGCTAGCACATAAGTCATGTTTGGGCAATCAAGTCCGCTTTAAATATCTAGGAAAGAATAAACACTATGTGGGTCATCGAGGCCACCATGATTGATGTGCCGCCATTTTATGGCACTTTCGACTCCCTTAATCTAAGAACAATCGTATGTTTTCAAGCAACCGTCGTCGTTTTTGATGTTTTTATGTTGTATTTTCAGGAAATAGGGACAAACATAGAAACGGAAGGAAATACGAGCAAAAAGAGCATTCTGGATAAGAGTGACGGTTGGAGTGACGGTCCGTCAAGTTGGTGATGGTCCGTCACACAAATTGTCACCCTGAGGCAGCACCACTGCCTAGTGGTGACGGCCACCATGACGGTCCGTCAAGGTGGTGACGGTCCGTCACACCAAGCCGTCACACCTAGGCAGTCCGCGATGCGGAATCCGAACGTTTTTGGGTTTAACTCCTGGACTCCTATAAATACCCTATGTTAGGTTTATTTTACTTATTCATTATCCAATAGTTTTAGAAGAGTTTTTTAGTCGATTTTAGAGAGCAACAACACGTTTTCTTGTTCTTGAATTCGTGTTCTTGATTTGTTCTTGGGATCTTAGTTTTTCTTGTTCTTGGATATTTGAAGATTGTTTTCATTATATTGTAAGAATCTCTTCTCCTTATTATGAATATGACTTTCTTCTCTTCTTCTTCTAGCATGATTAACTAAACTCCCACAACTAGGGTTGTGGGAGCCATGGCTAAAGTAGCGATATAGATTCCGGGTAGCGACGTGTTCAATATATATGATTGTCACGTGGTTAATCATTCATACTTAACGTTTTCTAGTGGTTGCAAACTTTAGAACATGCCTAGGTTTAATTTGCTTGAGTAAAGAGATTAAAACCGGGAAACTTGATTAACGACGTGGATTCGAACCTACCAACTCTCGTCTTATGATTAATGCTGTAACTAGATTAATCTACTTGATGTTTAGGATTGAAATATAAAAGCATACCTTTTCATGTTCGAGAGAATTGAAAAGTAAATTCGTCTATTTGGTTGAGAAACGTTTAGATGATACCATTAATTCAATCACATCGTGATACGCATATAGAAAGAACCCGGTTGGGTTCTATATTTGACAACGATCGCTTACGCTTCTTAATTGGAGTGGTACTTTGAGCGTTATCAAATTTTGGCGCCGTTACCGGGGAATATGGTTGTTTATTAAGTCTTGTGTGTTTATTTGACTCTTAGTCATACTTTCCTACTTTTACGTTTATTTGTTGTTTTTGTTTTTGACAGGGTACAGAGTTGTGCATGCCAAGTACCCGGTGCTCGGGTGAATCAACATTACCTTATGACCCCGAGCTTGCTAGAATATTAAGGCGGAATATGGCCGCACAACTAGAGGCAGCAAGGCTCGCTGCAGAACTGCAGGCCCAACAAAATCTGAATGTTGGTGGTCTGCAGGACGATGTTATGCTGAATGGTGAGGATATCGACTTGTATGGAGTTGGCGCTACGGGCGCCATTGCTCTTCCACCGCTAGCGCCCGGAGCCAAGTTCAACATCACTAGCACGATGATCCAGCTGTTGAACTTGAGAGGAGAGTTCTGTGGTGCCGCTGGTGATGATCCAAACCAGCACCTGATGAATTTTGTGGGCATCTGCAAGTCGTTCGAGTTGCCTGGAGTGAGTCAGACAGCAATCAGGCTCAGGTTGTTTCCGTTGTCTCTGTCTGATGAGGCAGCATTGTGGTTGACAGAGCTGACCCCCGATTCTATCACAACTTGGGGAGAGTTGAAAGGAGCTTTCCTAGAAAGGTTCTTTCCTCCCTCTAGGATGATACAGTTGAGGGATGAAATTAGCAATTTCAGACAGCAACCTCACGAAGCGTTATATGAGACTTGGTTGCGGTTCAAGAAGAAGATGACACAATGCCCGAACCATCAGTTGACCGACAACTTTTTGATGCAGACATTCTACAGGGCACTGAATTCTGCTACCAAGCTGACGTTGGACAACGCAGCAGGTGGTGCATTCATGGGTCTCACTTTTGTTGAGGCCACAACTACTTTGGACAGGCTCACCAAAACCAACAGGGCCTGGCATACATGGGATACAGAGGTAGCAGCTAGCACTTATGCAGTTGGTATGTCAGCTGAGAAGCGCAGAAAAGAGGAGGAGCGTGACCAAGACATGGCGTATCTGAAAACGTAGTTGGACCTACTGACAAAGCACTTGTTTTCAGGAGGTATGGAGAAGGTAAAAGCTGTGGGTTCCCAAGGTAGAGCAGCAGAGTTGGAAACTGATGAGGAGGCGAATTACTTGGGGGGTTTCCAGGCCAATGGCCAAGGAAACCAAGGTCGGACCTATCAGAAAGACAACTACTACGAAAAAGCTGGCTACAGAGATCGCGAGCAAGGAAACTGGAGGAATAACACCGATAGAGGTGGCTTGTATGTACCACCTGGTAATCGGGACAAAGCTAGCAACGAGCCAGGGACTTCCAAGCTAGAGAACATGATGGCAAAGATGCTGCTGAAGGTAGAATCGACTGACTCTGGGGTGAAGGAGATAAGGACTGAGTTATCGGCCATTAGTCAAATAGTGGAGGCGCATTCCACCTCGATTAAGAAATTGGAGCAGCAAGTGGGCTTAATCTCGGCATCTCTAAACCAAAGGAAGACAGGTACCTTGCCGAGTGACACGATTCAAAACCCGAGGAACGACGCGAGCTGTATGGCTATCACTACAAGAAGCGGCAAAATATTACCGAAATCACATCCGGTAATTCAGACTCAAGTTGAGGGTGATGACGCCAACGACAAAGAGGTTGAGGAGGCTACTCAAAAGCCCGCGGATAAAAGCAAGGAAGCTGAAAAGCTTCCAACTATGATGCCTCGACCACCACCTCCTTTCCCACAACGCCTGAAGAAGAAAGCGGAAGATGGTAAGTTCCTGAATTTCCTGACCATGCTCAAGCAAATATCAATAAACATCCCATTGGTGGAAGCGCTTGAACAAATGCCCGGTTATGCCAAGTTCATGAAGGACTTGATTACAAAGAAGAGGTCGGTAAGTTTTGAACCGGAAGACAACCTCCACCACTGCAGTGCTATTTCCTCAAGATCGTTAGTAGACAAAAAGGAAGATCCAGGTGCGTTTACTGGTCCCTGTACTATTGGGAAACTCAGCTTCGGAAGAGCCTTGTGTGATCTTGGTGCTAGCATCAACCTGATGCCGCTAGCAGTCTATAAACAATTGGGTTTGGGAGCTCCTAAACCAACATCCATGAGAGTGTTGATGGCTGACCGTTCGGTAAAGCGACCCGTGGGAATATTGTCTGATGTGCTAGTAAAGATCGGTAAGCTTATCTTCCCAGCTGACTTTGTGATCTTGGATTGCGAAGTGGATTTTGAAGTTCCCATAATCTTGGGACGACCATTGCTAGCCACGGCAAGAGTATTGGTTGACATGGAATGAAACGAACTGACCTTCAGACTAAACAATGAAGTTGTCAAGTTCGATGTGTCCAAATTGATGAAGCAACCAAGTGACATGAGGGTGGTCGCGGTCGTCAATGTTATTGAGGAAGCTCCTGCGGATGTGCATCTTGAGGAGAAGGGTTTGGTCGAGACTCTAGCTGTTGCGAGAAGGATGCTGCAAGAAGGGAAACATGTAGAGGAAGGCGGTGAAAATAGATCAAGGAAACGAAAACACCACAAGAGAATCTGCAAAGAAAGAGCGAAGAAGTTGTCACGACTAGCTGTGGAGCCAATAAAAGAAGAAGCTGGAACGCAACATGAGGTTGTCGCGTGCACACACTCCATCGATTTCTCCTGCTTTGGAGACCCTGGAGGTCTCCAACATCATGTCAGAATCTGAGTCCGATGGAATTCACAGGTATTCCTTATTCTCACAGTTTTTAGTTTTCGTATGTATGCATTGGGGAAAATGCATGAGTCTAAGTTGAGGGTGTTGGTATACCTGTGAGTCATACACCACCGAGGGTTTTTGTTGCCGTGTTTCTTTTCCCTATGGTGTGCTATCTAGTAGAACCGGCATGTTTAGGTTGTTGTTTAAATTTCTAGTTGTTTTCTAGTGTCTATAGCAAGCATCATGCCGTTTTTCTTGACTAAAAGGAGCCCCCTCTGAAAATTTTCTGGTGTTGTACTTATGTTGAAACAATTGACTGTCTGGATCCTTGGATGCCATTGTGTGGTTATGATTGGAATAAGTATGTTAAGCCGAGTTGTTGTCTTGATAGTTGGTAGTGGTATGGTTTCTTTGTGCCAAGTGTGTGTGAGCGTATTGTTATAATCTCTTACTCTGTGCATGCATCTAGAACTTGCCCGGTCTATTTTGTTAAGTTTGAATTTTGGTTGCTTAGGAAAGGATCACAGGCCCTTTTTGTGTGCAATCCACTTAACCTATAAGACCGTCCAAATGTGAATAATCCCTGTCGCGCCCCATTTTTCTCGCGGAAAAGCGGGTTTCGACGTGACAACTCTCTTTTTAGGAAGAGAGGGTGAAGAGTCGCCACCTAACGAATTTAAGGCGCGTTAGGTGGCGACTCTTCACCCTCTCTTCCTAAAAAGAGAGTTGTCACGTCGAAACCCGCTTTTCCGCGAGAAAAATGGGGCGCGACAGAATGGCGACTCTGCTGGGGATATTTAGGTTCTAACCATTACGGGTTTGTATTTTATGTGGGATTTCGTGTTTATTTATCTTTGTTTTTGTTACCTTTATAGGATTGAATTTGTTTTTTTTTTCTTCGTCAACAGAAAAATTTATGATTAGTCCCTTTTCCTTTCTCCCTTATTTTTTTTCTTAAATAATCAAGTTTGTTTCATGTTTAATATCTTTTCTTATTTTCCTTACGTGTTTTCTTACTAGTATTTCATGATTAGTTTATTATTTATTTATTTTGTCTAGTTATTTAGTATATCTCATGATGCGTTTATTCCTTTCCCTTTATTTATTTACTTTTATTTCTTGATCTTGCTTTATTTATGTTGTTATTGTTTCGTTAAACTGTACATGTGTTACTGTTTTTCACTATATGCTACATGTTAATGCTTTTCATAACTGTCATTCCGCTCATATCTCTTCCACTTGGGAACTTCACACTTTCACACACTATACACGTGAGCTGTGCCTTTGCACTTCTCCAAAATTCTTTCAAATACCCATTTAGAGAGTTGGCATAAACGTGGGGTGAGCGGATAGTTTTGCTACCATGTGACCACGTGCCTCCTCGCATAGAAAACCCTTGAGTCCGTGTCTATCCAAATCTCAGAAACTTAGGATAGTGTTGTATCCACCCCTTTATATAAGTCATGCATGCATCAGCCATAGGCGGTTTGGCCCTAGGAGCCAACCCGCGAAATTAGCAGCCTCCTTATTGTCAAAGGGTTCCCATCAATCCAAAGACAAATAATCATATTATGTGCTAAGTGATCATGACAAATTAATCCAAGCCAGTTTAATATGAAAGAAGTTTAGAAAAGTTTGTTTTGTTTCTCTTTCAGGCTGTAGAATGGAAGGCACACCGGCATTTCCCAACACTAGGATGGTTGTGGGTGTTCCCCACAAATTAAGGAGATGGTGGGAAGATATAAAGAAAGAACATGGTAAAGAGATTCGTCGGTCCTTGGGTTTCCTGACCTCTTTGATTTATGTAGCTTCAGATCAGTATTTGATCAAGGCTTTGTTGATAAAAAAGACCACCTGGGCACGGAAGCTGTCGAATCATCATTATGATATCACTCCTGCAATGTGGGCACAAGTTGATCCAAGATCTCTGAACCAGTACAATGAAGGCATCTGAATTTAGGATTTTCCCTTGTCATCCCGCTTTCCCCTAGCTTTACTTTCTTGTTTTTTCATTTCCGCAAAGAATCATAGTAGATTAAAATTTGATTTAATAAATGGTTTACTTCGTTTATTATCTGACTCTAAACTCTGACTAATATTTAAAGCTTGGCTTGGATTAAAATGTCCTGAATCATATATGTGTCGTTTTAGGCCTACCTCTGGCTCAACGAGGCCCCTTGCATTTAGGACGTTTATTTTTCGCAATCAATGTGTTTATCTTTAGAATAAATATCTTACTACTAACTTGGTTTCTGTTAATTTTGTCTTACTCTTACTCCCTTCCCAAAGGTTGATTTGTGCATGCTGGGATATCATACTAGATCGAAAGGAACTCCTCCTCCTCCTCCTCCGAGTCCAAATCGTGAAGGAAAAGATAAAATGGGTGACAATAGTGCTAGTAAGAGTAAGGAAGTCTCAGAAAGTGTTGGGGGAGACCGTGATGAGCTGATCTTCCGAATGGAGCAAAGAATCCTTGACTTACAGGATGAATTGGCACAAGTTCGTAATTTGGCCAAGTTGTCCTTCACTTTGAACAGTCCTCGTGACCTGACGGTCGAGGACGATACCGCCGCAAAATTCCAAACCATACCCAATATACCGCAACCACAAAATGACTTGCAGCATACTTACATTCTTCCAAGGACTAGCCAATGTCCTCTACCACAATACCCTACCCTCTCAGCTCCACAAAACTCCCAAACCACTCCAAATATAGTCCCTACCCACGTCCCAGGAAATCATAACCTAAACCCCATATACGTGGAAACTGCTCCTTTTGTTCAGCACCAGCTTGAGCC
Source organism: Jaltomata sinuosa (assembly GCA_003996215.1). Classification (NCBI taxonomy): domain Eukaryota; kingdom Viridiplantae; phylum Streptophyta; class Magnoliopsida; order Solanales; family Solanaceae; genus Jaltomata; species Jaltomata sinuosa. The sequence goes on from QJPP01004954.1 coordinate 25,758, forward strand.
AGAGCCTTCAGAAAAAGACCGGTTAATACAGAACATGGTCGAAAAGCTGGAGCAGGTCACCAACAGACTGCAACATATAGAGGGCAATAGAGGGGTGAAGGGTCTGAATTATGAAGACCTATGTATGCACCCAGATGTTGAATTACCGGAGGGGTACAAACCTCCCAAATTTGAGTTATTCAATGGGATCGGGGATCCCAAAGCGCACTTGAGAATGTACTGCGATAAGCTGGTGGGAGTAGGAAGAGATGAGAAAATACGGATGAAGCTGTTCATGAGAAGCCTTACCGGGGAGGCCTTAACCTGGTACATTGAGCAGGATACCAGAAAGTGGTCCAGATGGATAGACATGGCCTCCGATTTTGTAGAAAGATTTGGATTCAACATGGATAACGCCCCAAATTGGTTTCACATTCAAAACCTGAAGAAGAAACCTAATGAATTGTTTCGGGAATATGCCTTGAGATGGAGAGCTGAAGCGGCCAGAGCCCGACCTCCAATGGACGAAGCTCAAATGAAAGACTATTTTATTCAGGCCCAGGAACCACAGTACTATGAGAAGATGATGCTCATCACGGAAAAGAGTTTCGCCGAGATCATCCAGGTCAGGGAAAGACTAGAGGAAGGCATCAAAAGTGGTAGCATTATCAATTTGGAGGCTCTACAGGCTACCAGTAAGTCCCTACAATCTGGCAGAATTTCTGAAAACCGAAAGAAAAAAGAAGTAGAGACTGTGATGATAGCACAAGATTTCAAAACACCGCTCATTTCCCAAACGCCTACAACCCATCCTCCAGTATACCAACAATCTTCATACCATGTCCCTTTTTATCAAATGCCTGCATACCCATACCAAATCCCTTCTCACCCCGTTTATAGTGCCCAGCCTTCTCAATTCCAATCTCCCCCACCTAATCCAAATTACAGACCCCGAGCCAATTTCGAGAAAAGGCTGGTCAAGCAGTATACTCCTTTGGCTGAACCAATTGCCCAGTTGTATGAAAGATTGAGGGTAGCTGGCCTCATCACTCCCGTTCTCGCTTTACCTGTAGACACTCAGGCCAAATGGTATGACCATAACAAAGTCTGTGCGTACCATTCAGGGATGAAAGGTTCACATACTACTGAAGTATGCCACTCATTGAAGGATCGAATTCAGAGGTTAATTGATACAAAGGTTATTCAGTTGAAAGACCCGGCTCCAAACGTCACCTACAATCCGCTCCCAAATCATCAGGTCAACATGTTGGAAGTTGGAGAGGCAGTGGATCTGGAAGGCTCAATTTGGGTTATCAAGAAAGAAGGGGATGTAGCTTAGATGGTAGAGCACTCGTACTAGCAGAAATGGACGGTGAAGTGTGGCCCAAGCCTATCAATTCCGACGCTGTCAAGAGATACTTCATCTGAGAAATTAAGAGAAAGTTATTTCTGTTATGCTTCCTTACCTTGTAAGTGGAACTACGTTCGACCTGATTCCCGTTCAAGAGGGATACATAAGCGCTCCTATGGAGTTCGGTCTTATCATAATAAAACCTTTCATTTTCCCTCTATCAAGCATTATAACTGGGGCAGAATTTTTGAGAGGATCTCAAAAATTCCATCTGAAAAGCATTACCATGAATCGTAAGACTGGGGCAGAAAATTTTGAGGGAACCTCAAAATTCGCAGCAAGCGATCGCTCATTCTACAAAATTTTCTAGCCGAGAGACAAGTTCTACACTGGGGCAGAAATTTTTGAGAACCCTCAAAAATTTCATCGGAGCTGCACTCCAAACGCAAAGACAATAAGATGTCACGGGTTATGATTTCCCTTTTCAAAGCAAGTTATCTCAAAATTTTATTTCAAAGATCATTCATTTATCTGCGCGAGCGAGTGCCCGAAGAGAGTGCGACGCCCCGCAGACACATAACAAGGAGGACAGATGCACCCAAGAGCAGATGCACATATCAACCTCCCCTTTTTACAAATTAACAATTTTTCTTTGAACGCAGAACTAGCAGGTACAAATCCGAGAATTGTCTCAGCAGCATCAAGGAAAACACCGTCATCAAAATATGGCAAGAAAGCTAAGCTACTCTATCCCCTCAAAGAAGAATTGCATTAAGCCCAAAAATTATGTTTGGCTCCAAAATTACATTCGGCCCGAGATTGCATTATGCCCGAGATGACTTTGGCCCGAGATTACATTTGGCCCAAGAAGTATATTTGGCCCAAGAATTACATTTTTTGCCCAAGAATTATATGTGTCCCGAGACTGCATTTGGCCCGAGAATTATATTTGGCCCGAGAATTGCATTTGGCCCGAGCTTGTGTTATGCCTAAGAATTATATTTGGCTCGAGAATTATATTTGCCCGAAAAGTGCATTTGAGCCCGAGATTGCATTTTGGCCTGAGATTGCATTTGAGCCCGAGAATTGCATTTGGCCCGAGATTGCATTAAGCCCGAGAATTACATCTGGCTCGAGAATTATATTTGGCCTGAGAATTGCATTTGGCCCAAGACTGCATTTGGCCCGAGAATTATATTTGGCCCGAGAATTGCATTTGGCCCGAGATTGCATTGGGCCCGAGATTGCATTTTGGCCCGAGATTGCATCATGTCCGAGATTACATTTGAGCCCGAGAATTGCATTTGGCCCGAGATTGCATTAAGCCCGAGAATTACATCTGGCTCGAGAATTATATTTGGCCCGAGAATTGCATTTGGCCCGAGCTTGCATTAAGCCTGAGAATCATATCTGGCTCAAGAATTATATTTGGCCTGAGACTGCATTTGGCCCGAGAATTATATTTGGCCCGAGAATTGTATTTTTTGGCCCGAGATTGCATTGTGCCCGAGATTGCATTTGGCCTGAGATTGCATTTTGGCCCGAGATTGCATCATGTCCGAGATTGCATTTGAGCCCGAGAATTGCATTTGGCCCGAGCTTGCATTAAGCCTGAGAATCATATCTGGCTCAAGAATTATATTTGGCCCGAGACTGCATTTGGCCCGAGAATTATATTTGGCCCGAGAATTGCATTTTTTGGCCCGAGATTGCATTTGGCCCGAGATTGCATTGTGCCCGAGATTGCATTTTGGCCCGAGAATCGCACTACGCCCGAGAATTATATTTGGCCCGAGAATTGCATTTTTTGGCCCGAGATTGCATTTGGCCCGAGAATTGCATTGTGCCCGAGATTGCATTTGGCCCGAGATTGCATTGTGCCCGAGATTGCATTTTGGCCCGAGAATCGCACTACGCCCGAGAATTTTGATTGAGCCCAAGATTGCATTTGGCTCGAGAATTGCATTGTGCCCGAGAATTACATACATTGATTTGGCCCGAGATTCGCATCGAATCACGACAAGCTACCATGGAACAAAATATTCTGCCAAAACGTCATGCTATGCCACTTAAAACAGATACGCTCTCTTTAATTTCTGCTTATCATGCCCCGAAGGCGTCATAGTCTAAAGGCATCATTTTCATGGCCTGCAGACATCATTTCATGGCCTAAGGATTCACTTTCTGCTCATCATGCTCCAAAGGCGTCATAGTCTAAAGGCATCATTTTCATGGCCTGCAGACATCATTTCATGGCCTAAGGATTCACTTTCTGCTCATCATGCTCCAAAGGCGTCATAGTCTAAAGGCATCATTTTCATGGCCTGCAGACATCATTTCATGGCCTAAGGATTTACTTTCTGCTTATCATGCTCCAAAGGCGTCATCATCTAAAGGCATCATTTTCATGGCCTGCGGACATCATTTCATGGCCTGAGGATTAATCTTACTTATCATGGCCCTGAGATATCATCGCTAAAGACATCATTTTTACCGTCTTAAGCAACCTTCCATAGTCTTAAAGGGAACCTGCATCATGTTTTACTTTATTTATTATTTAAATGTTAATCTTTTATCTAGTTATAATAGAAATTGCAGGCACCGAAAGCTGAACAAGCCAAGAAACGAGATTAACCATCGTCTTCGCTTCCAAAACACAACCTTTCTTATCCTTATATCACCAACACGGGACCGTTGCTCGCGTGCTATTCCCAGCTAATCGCTCAAATCTCATCAACTCGTGCCAACTACGTCTTCGTCCAGAAGTTCGGTTGTATACCTTCTCTAGAAGCCTCGTTCGTTTCTAAATGTAGAACTACACATGGCCTGATTCCCGTAAAAACAGGGATATGTAGGCGACTTGGAAGCCGAAGTCTCGACTGCAGCTCTTTTATAATTCCCCCTTATTTCTCCAATTTCGAAGAGCTACGCCTCTGGTCGGACAAAATTGGCTACTCAGTCAACGTTCCTTGCCCGATAATTCATCCTTCATTCCCGAGCAAGGAAGGGGCAGCTGTTGACACCCAATTTTGACCTCCCTATACATTTCTCGGGCTGTTATTTTAATAATAATTATTATTTTAAATACTAATTTATTTTAAATTTTACTTGATAAATTACGTATTAACACTTTAAAATTAGTATATAAATATGTAATTATTCTCTACTATTACCATTTTTATCACAAATTTCATATGATATTACATGTCATTTATTTTACGTACAATATATATGCGTAATTTATCCATTTTTAATCGTTTGATAATTATCGTTAATTATTATTTTATCTACTAAATTTTATATACGTAGTAGTTTATTTATTAAATAGCCGTCCGAATTCAATTTCCAATCTCAATTATTTAAATCCTAGCCTCTTTTTACCCAATTTATTTCAATTTTAACCTAAATTGAGCTAATTGGCCTAATTTTTAATTTCAAGTCCAATTCAATCTCAGCCGTTGATCTAATACGATCAACGGCCGAGATCAAACCCTTTTCTTCTTTCCTTTTTAAACAAAACACCCCAACCCTAACCCCATTTTCCTTCACCCCCACCAGCCGCCTCCACCCCTCAGCTCTCTCCTCTCTTCATCACCCCACCAGCCGCCTCCACCCCTCATCTCTTCCTCTTCACTTTGCCACCACACCACTGCACGCCACCACCGGCGAAACCACACACAGCCGCCACCCTCATCTCCCCTCCTCTTCTCTTCTTCCTTCATCTCTTCCGACCACCATCGGCGAACCCCTCCACCGCACCACCACAAACGTCGTTGCCACCCTCTTCCCCTCTTCCTCACCCCGTTGCTCCGACCAGAAAGCCCACCCAAAACCACCATCTCCATCATCCCTTCCCTCCGTCACCATCTCAACGCAGCCGCCGAATCCCTTCCGGCGAACCACCAAATCCGACCACCACCTCCCTCTCCCTCTTCTCCCTCACCTGAAAACCCCTCAAAAGAAGATCTATTCCTTCCGATGAACTTCGGAAGATCCGATAATGCAAGCAGTATGGGAGTATCAATTCTTTCGCGCCCCATTTTTCTAGCGGAAAAGCGGGTTTCGACGTGACAACTCTCTTTTAGGAAGAAACGGTGAAGAGTCGCCACCTAACGAATTTAAGGCGCGTTAGGGCGCCGTTCTAACTAACTACAACTAAATTAGATTTTAAATCTACGCAACCAGAGAATCGGGTAAGGGTTCAAGTTACCTCGAAAGGAAGGTGTTAAGCACCTTTCGAGGTCCACAAATGTGGGTCCCTGCCGGATTCGTTATTTATGTGGGAATAGGTGATGAATAATAGGTCAATTAATTAAACTAAAGACTACGTAATTAAACAAGTAAAACTTTATTTTGAACAAGTATTTAGGCTAATTTAATTACTAAAATCTAGGTGAGAAAATCAATCATGAATTAACGCAAGTAAATTAATAAATGAAAAGATCAGATAAGCGAGAAGTCAGAAGTGACACAATGATATAGGAAAAGAGACCTAATTACTAAGTGATTTAGTTAACTACCCCAAACAAATAGAAAGAAACAAACTTAGGTTAATTTTAACCTATTCGGATCAGCGCCCGACTTATTATCGGAGACAATTCCAAAGACATTGTCGTATTTTGCTGGGGTCGACTTCCATCATATCCGTCTATCTACCCGCCTAAGTTGGTTATTAAGATTATTATTAGCCTAAAGCGTACTAAAGAAATGAAAAATCTAGCGTACCTTAGTATACCTACTCGTCCCAACTTAATGTCCAAGAGGCATTGGATTTACTAACTTGGATGTGGATCAAGACAATAAGATTCCAAGGCTACTTAGTGAGACTCGAGATTAACGTCATACAAAACATAGAAGGACTTTAAAACAAGTAGCACAGAATGGTTTCGAATAGGCCTCACAATTCATACAATTAACACTTTATGTAGTTAAACCTATGGGCATGATATCTAGGGATTGAGATAGGCAGGAATAAAATTGATTTAAACTTATAGGCATGATGACTAATTAAATGTAACTAAACTGATTCCAATATGCCGAAACTAATAGTTAAATAAATTGCATGCTAACACAAGTTTTAACTTATAGGCAGGGTTGCTAATTTAATGCAGAAACTGATTTTAACATGCTGAAAGTGGTTTAAGCATGCTGAACTGAATTTAAACTGATTTTAAATATGCTGACGCAGATTATTTATTAGACATGATAATTAATTACATAAGTTTAAAACCTACAATCATAGTTATTGGTTTACATGCAGGAACAGATTTAGGCAACTGATTATTTAAGACACTAAATGAATGAATTTTTTAATCCTATAACATGGTAACTAATGAATTAATATGCTAAAACGAATTCAGATCCTATAGGCATGGTGTCTAAACGAATTAATATGTTGAAACCTTGTTTAGATCCTATAGGCATGATATCTAAATGATATAATATACTGAAATAAATTTAAATCATATTGGTATGCTATCTAAAAGGTTTAACATGCTGAAAACTTATTTAGTATTATAGGCATGGTAACTACTTAGTTTTAAAAATGCTGAAACAGTGACCAAATAAATTAGAACGTTGAAACAGATTGACTTATAGGCATGGTTTCTGATTTTAAACAACGAAGCAGATTTTAAGACTTAAACATGATTTCTAACAAACAATACTAATACAGACTCTATGGTCATAATTTCTAACCAATGAAAATTAATAAAATCCTATAGGCATGATTTCTACGGTAAGCAAATAGCAGGTAGTATTCCCTCCCCGTTGCACCCTAATGTATTTCATTACATCGTCAGAGTTTATACAAAATATTACAGACCCAAATGAATGGATATACAAAGAGTAACAAAATTAATAAAATCTAAAAGGTCTATAGAAATCTCCTAGTCTCGGGCAACTCTTCAGACCAGTGCTCACCATGTTACTTTAAGCCTCTTTAAAGGGATTGAAGTCGTGAACGAACATATCTGCCAAACTTTCAAATACGATACAAACAGAAACCGAATTTTGATCTAGAATCGACAACCACCCCCTTGGCATGTCAAGATCCCGAGAACCTCAAGGATTCTGGGCAGTGCTCATACCAAGGGAGCCTAAACAAACCAACATCTATCAGTAGCCAGAGAATCACAACGAGAGCATGTATTTGTCATAAATTTCGTATCACAGCAAACCACACAAATCCATGCAGACATTCACAAAGAAGTTTTTGAGACCTATAGGCATGCTCCTATCATACAGATTTTAACAACACACAAAAGAGTAATAGAGAACATACTTGGGTGCTTCCTATATCATACTTAAAGAATTAAACAACTATAAACCAATGGCAAGAGATGGAAACTACAACGATCTACCATACAAGTATTGAAAACATCGAGAGGAGACCAACCAGTCAAGTAGAAACAAAGTGAAAATAACAACAAATAGTGATCCAGCAACTTCAAACACTTTCCTTTAGAAGTAGTAGAATAGGACAGTTCCGAATTGAGAGCAGTAGAGAGAACTCGCGAGAGCGAGTTACAACAGATGGTAGAACCCGTGGGAAAACTCTCTCTCTATAAGTTTTCTCTTGTGTGCATATGTATTAGTGTTCATGAAAGTTGTGGGGATTTTTCCGTCTGCCATAATGAAAAGAGGGGGGCTTCTTTTATAGTAAAAAATAGGAGCCTTTTGCCTAAAGGAAAGAAATTAATCCCAATAATAAATCAGGGGATCCTTTTCTTTTATTGATCATAGAGAATCAATTAGTATGAAAAATAGGTTTGACTTGCCATAAATAAATTAGTAACAAAGTTATCAACACCAACTACAAAGAAGGATTACTACAGGATACAAGGCAAGTAGAGTTTACCATACATAATTAAGTACTGTAGTTATTCCAATTCAGACAAAGAAATAAAATCAATTAGGACATTTACTCATCAAAGTTGCCAAGAATAGATGAGTACCAAGCTGTCATATACTCTAAAGACTAGCTATATGAAGCCTCATATTATCACCATCAAGGATGCTATGGTAAGTATTCTGAATATACCATAAATAATCGAATCAATTATGTGTCGAACAATCAAAGCCTTACCATGAATAACCAAGTTCTAAGGCTGCCACAATTAAGGAAAACAGAAGAGAAGGAAGATGGATTGATTTGAGTAAGAAAATAAACCAACTAAACCATAGATAACTGAATGCTAAAGCTGTCCAGACCAAGTTAGAGGAAAAAAAAATCAATCAGATTGTTATACGAAACCAATCACAGGGCTACTTTCCAAAGAAACAAATCCATTAGGTGCAGGATGATCCAAACTTACCATAGATGAGCAAGTATTAAAGCTGTCATAATCAGTTAGAGGAGCAAATGAGAGAGTACCTATCATAAAAGATTTTCTTAAACCAATTAACCAAATCAATCAGGAGCAAATTAAATCAAGCTTACCACAACTGTCACATAAGTTTTGCCATGAATTCGGCTTCAAAACAGGAAAGGGAATAACCATTAAGACTACTAAAGACAAGTATCAAGAATTATCACATGCTTTTAAATAGAATGATACTACAAATTACTACAATTTGAACCATAAAAATGCTGTCACAAGCACACTTCCAAGGGAAAAGTTGATCAAGGCTGATTTCAAATTCTAGAATTGATTATGAACACAAACGATCATCATAATATATCCAGATGGTGATATTAGACTAAAGCGCATATTCAATTGCAATAGGAACACAATAACAAATAGCTAACTCAAACGCAACAGAGTGTTAAAACACAGTTCACATGCTAACATCCCAACATAGAAGATAAGAACCAACATACTTTGACGAAAATAATCACTAAAACTTGCATGAATTCACAAAATCAAGAATCTGTCCGTGAGAAAATTTCAATCAACCAAGGTAGAGTAAAGCAAATAAATCACCGGAAAATCCATGCCGGAGGCGGATTCTCATGAATCCATCGTAAGATGATTTCCCGGCTCATGTAGCGGACAAAGATGAGATCGGCGACTCCGAAACACCTAAGAAACTTGGTAATAGATAAATCCATTGATACTCCCATACTGCTTGCATTATCGGAGCTTCCGAAGTTCATCGGAAGGAATAGATCTTCTTTTGAGGGGTTTTCAGGTGAGGGAGAAGAGGGAGAGGGAGGTGGTGGTCTGATTTGGTGGTTCGCCGGAAGGGATTCGGCGGCTGCGTTGAGATGGTGGTTTTGGGTGGGCTTTCTGGTCGGAGCAACGGGGTGAGGAAGAGGGGAAGAGGGTGGCAATGACGTTTGTGGTGGTGCGGTGGAGGGGTTCGCCGATGGTGGTCGGAAGAGATGAAGGAAGAAGAGAAGAGGAGGGGAGATGAGGGTGGCGGCTGTGTGTGGTTTCGCCGGTGGTGGCGTGCAGTGGTGTGGTGGCAAAGTGAAGAGGAAGAGATGAGGGGTGGAGGCGGCTGGTGGGGTGATGAAGAGAGGAGAGAGCTGAGGGGTGGAGGCGGCTGGTGGGGGTGAAGGAAAATGGGGTTAGGGTTGGGGTGTTTTGTTTAAAAAGGAAAGAAGAAAAGGGTTTGATCTCGGACGTTGATCGTATTAGATCAATGGCTGAGATTGAATTGGACTTGAAATAAAAAATTAGGCCAATTAGCTCAATTTAGGTTAAAATTGAAATAAATTGGGTAAAAAGGGGCTAGGATTTAAATAATTGAGATTGGAAATTGAATTCGGACGGCTATTTAATAAATAAACTACTACGTATATAAAATTTAGTAGATAAAATAATAATTAACGATAATTATCAAACGATTAAAAATGGATAAATTACGCATATATATTGTACGTAAAATAAATGACATGTAATATCATATGAAATTTTTGATAAAAATGGTAATAGTAGAGAATAATTACATATTTATATACTAATTTTAAAGTGTTAATACGTAATTTATCAAGTAAAATTTAAAATAAATTAGTATTTAAAATAATTATTATTATTAAAATAACAGCCCGAGAAATGTATAGGGAGGTCAAAATTGGGTGTCAACAATCCCTTTGATCCCTGTTTAAGCCATAATTTACCATGTTCTTTCAATAACCCGTCACCGTTCCTGTTTAACTTTAAATCCCTGTTTTGGCCCTGGTCCTTCCTTGGACATCGTGCACCTCAACTCAGGCAATCAGCCTAAGTTGAGGGTGGCTACTATCGAGGTGAATGATAAGAAAAAGAGGATGGAGAATATTGGTTGTGAATAAAATGAAAATTTGGGTGTGTGCCTAAGAAAAGAAAAGAAAAAAAAAGAGATGAAAAAGATCGAAAAAGTAATAAAAAGAATTGTCAAAATAAAGTGGCCGCACCTGTAGCTAGAGAGAAGGTAATAAAAAGGTGAATAAGGATGGACAAACTAAAGTATGTGGTAATAAGACGTCGGTGGTTCCAAGGAGGGCTTAGTCACTAACCCCTAAATGTATCCTACCTGCACCTGAAGTCTCATTACAAGCAAAAACAAGTCTTGTAGTGATCCTGAGCGGCTTTCTGAAGAACTGAAATAGAATAGTAAGGGCAAGCCTATGGTATCGCATGTGCATTGTTTGAAATCGTTTTTGAGTGTGAGCGCTTACCTAGTCCCAAATCTTGTGTGTGGGATTTCTTCGCGGTGAGGGCACCAAGATTTCTGTATTATCTATTCACTGTTAGGATAGCTGCGCGTGTATACGTAAAGTGTTCTATCATATCGGAATGACATGTTTGGATCCTTGCAAGTTAGTATTTCATACATTTGTGTGCTACGAGGGAGCTTGATTTAAAATTAAATAAGATGTTGAATGACCATGAGTTGCTAAAGACACGAGTTTATTTTCTTAAGTGAGTCGTCTTATTGTTTTCTTTTATGTTATGTTGTTTGAGGACAAGCGAACGTCTAATTTGAGGGTGTTGATGTGCCGCCATTTTACGGCACTTTCGACTCCCTTAATCTAAGAACAATCGTACATTTTCAAGCAACCATCGTCATTTTTGATGTTTTTATGTTGTATTTTCAGGAAATAGGGACAAACATAGAAACGGAAGGAAATACGAGCAAAAAGAGCATTCTGGATAAGAGTGACGGTTGGAGTGACGGTCCGTCAAGTTGGTGACGGTCCGTCACACAAACCGTCACCCTGAGGCAGAACCACTGCCTAGTGGTGACGGCCACCATGACGGTCCATCACACCAAGCCGTCACACCTAGGTAATCCGCGACGCGAAATCCGAACGTTTTTGGGTTTAACTCCTGGACTCCTATAAATACCCTATGTTAGGTTTATTTTACATATTCATTACCCAATAGTTTTAGAAGAGTTTTTTAGTTGATTTTGGAGAGCAACAACACGTTTTCTTGTTCTTGAATTCGTGTTCTTGATTTATTCTTGGGATCTTAGTTTTTCTTGTTCTTGGATATTTGAAGATTGTTTTCATTATATTGTAAGAATCTCTTCTCCTTATTATGAATATGACTTTCTTCTCTTCTTCTTCTAGCATGATTAACTAAACTCCCACAACTAGGGTTGTGGGAGCCATGGCTAAAGTAGCGATATAGATTCCGGGTAGCGACGGGTTCAATATATATGATTGTCACGTGGTTAATCATTCATGCTTAACGTTTTCTAGTGGTTGCAAATATTAGAACATGCCTAGGTTTAATTTGCTTGAGTAAAGAGATTAAAACCGGGAAACTTGATTAACGACGAGGATTCGAGACTACCAACTCTCATCTTATGATTAATGCTGTAACTAGATTAATCTACTTGATGTTTAGGATTGAAATGTAAAAGAATACCTTTTCAAGTTCGAGAGATTGAAAAGTAAATTCGTCTATTTGGTTGAGAAACATTTAGATAATACCATTAATTCAATCACATCGTGATACGCATATAGAAAGAACCCGGTTAAGCTTAGAATCGACATCGTCACCAACGCCATGGTAAACACTTCCCTAGTTCATTCTCCTACTGATTATTTCTCATACATTATTGTTTGTTTTTGGTTCACAAGTTGATCACATAAAACCCCCCCTTTATTTACCAGAAACTATTGACCATTAGTCAACTAATTCACTAAAGACTTAACTTTCACCATATTCTCTATGGGATCGACCCCAACCTTTGTTGGGTTCTATATTTGACAATGATCGCTTACGCTTCTTAATTGGAGTGGTACTTTGAGCGTTATCAAATTTTGACGCCGTTGCTGGGGAATACGGTTGTTTATTAAGTCTTGTGTGTTTATTTGACTCTTAGTAATACTTTCCTGCTTTTACGTTTATTTGTTGTTTTTGTTTTTGACAGGGTACAGAGTTGTACATACCAAGTACCCGGCGCTCGGGTGAATCAACATTACCTTACAACCCCGAGCTTGCTAGAACATTAAGGCGGAATATGGCCACACAACTAGAGGCAGCAAGGCTCGCTGCAGAACTGCAGGCCCAACAAAATCTGAATGCTGGTGGTCTGCAGGACGATGTTATGCTGAATGATGAGGATATCGACTTGGATGGAGTTGGCGCTACAGGAGCCATTGCTCTTCCACCGCTAGCGCCCGGAGCCAAGTTCAACATCACTAGCACGATGATCCAGCTGTTGAACTTGAGAGGAGAGTTCTGTGGTGCCGCTGGTGATGATCCAAACCAGCACATAATGAATTTCGTGGGCATCTGCAGGTCGTTCGAGTTGCCTGGAGTGAGTCAGACAACAATCAGGATCAGGTTGTTTCCGTTGTCTCTGTCTGATGAGGCAGCATTGTGGTTGACAGAGCTGACCCCCGACTCTATCACAACTTGGGGAGAGTTGAAAGGAGCTTTCCTAGAAAGGTTCTTTCCTCCCTCTAGGATGATACAGTTGAGGGATGAAATTAGCAATTTCAGACAGCAACCTCACGAAGCGTTACATGAGACTTAGTTGCGGTTCAAGAAGAAGCTGACACAATGCCCGAACCATCAGTTGACCGACAACTTTTTGATGCAGACATTCTACAGGGCACTGAATTCTGCTACCAAGCTGACGTTGGACAACGCAGCAAGTGGTGCATTCATGGGTCTCACTTTTGTTGAGGCCACAACTACTTTGGACAGGCTCTCCAAAACAAACAGGGCCTGGCATACATGGGATACAGAGGTAGCAGCTAGCACTTATGCAGTTGGTATGTCAGCTGAGAAGCGCAGAAAAGAGGAGGAGCGCGACCAAGACATGGCGTATCTGAAAACGTAGTTGGACCTACTGACAAAGCACTTGTTTTTAGGAGGTATGGAGAAGGTAAAAGCTGTGGGTTCCCAAGGTAGAGCAGCAGAGTTGGAAACTGATGAGGAGGCGAATTACTTAGGGGGTTTCTAGGCCAATGGCCAAGGAAACCAAGGTCGGACCTATCAGAAAGACAACTACTACGAAAAAGCTGGCTACAGAGATCGCGAGCAAAGAAACTGGAGGAATAACACCGATAGAGGTGGCTTGTATGTACCACCTGGTAATCGGGACAAAGCTAGCAACAAGGCAGGGACTTCCAAGCTAGAGAACATGATGGTAAAGATGCTGCTGAAGGTAGATTCGACTGACTCTGGGGTGAAGGAGATAAGGACTGAGTTATCGGCCATGAGTCAAATAGTGGAGGCGCATTCCACCTCGATTAAGCAATTGGAGCAGCAAGTGGGCTTAATCTCGGCATCTCTAAACCAAAGGAAGACAGGTACCTTGCCGAGTGACACGATTCAAAACCCGAGGAACGACGCGAGCTGTATGGCCATCACTACAAAAAGCGGCAAAATATTACCGAAATCACATCCGGTAATTCAGACTCAAGTTGAGGGTGATGACGCCAACGACAAAGAGGTTGAGGAGGCTACTCAAAAGCCCGCGGATAAAAGCAAGGAAGCTGAAAAGCTTCCAACTATGATGCCTCGACCACCACCTCCTTTCCCACAACGCCTGAAGAAGAAAGCGGAAGATGGTAAGTTCCTGAATTTCCTGACCATGCTCAAGCAAATATCAATAAACATCCCATTGGTGGAAGCGCTTGAACAAATGCCCGATTATGCCAAGTTCATGAAGGACTTGATTACAAAGAAGAGGTTGGTAAGTTTTGAACCGGAAGACAACCTCCACCACTGCAGTGCTATTTCCTCAAGATTGTTAGTAGACAAAAAGGAAGATCCAGGTGCGTTTACTGTTCCCTGTACTATTGGGAAACTCAGCTTCGGAAGAGCCTTGTGTGATCTTGGTGCTAGCATCAACCTGATGCCGCTAGCAGTCTATAAACAATTGGGTTTGGGAGCTCCTAAACCAACATCCATGAGAGTGTTGATGGCTGACCGTTCGGTAAAGCTACCCGTGGGAATATTATCTGATGTGCTAGTAAAGATCGGTAAGCTTATCTTCCCAGCTGACTTTGTGATCTTGGATTGCGAAGTGGATTTTGAAGTTCTCATAATCTTGGGACGACCATTGCTAGCCACGGCAAGAGTATTGGTTGACATGGAAAGAAACGAACTGACCTTCATACTAAACAATGAAGTTGTCAAGTTCGATGTGTCCAAATTGATGAAGCAACCAAGTGACATGAGGGTGGTCGCGGTCGTCAATGTTATTGAGGAAGCTCCTGCGGATGTGCATCTTGAGGAGAAGGGTTTGGTCGAGACTCTAGCTGTTGCGAGAAGGATGCTGCAAGAAGGGAAACATGTAGAGGAAGGCGGTGAAAATAGATCAAGGAAACAAAAACACCACAAGAGAATCTGCAAAGAAAGAGCGAAGAAGTTGTCACGACTAGCTGTGGAGCCAATAAAAGAAGAAGCTGGAACGCAACATGAGGTTGTCGCGTGCACACACTCCATCAATTTCTCCTACTTTGGAGACCCTGGCGGTCTCCAACATCATGTCAGAATTTGAGTCCGATGGAATTCACAGGTATTCCTTATTCTCACAGTTTTTAGTTTTCGTATGTATGCATTGGGGAAAATGCATGATTCTAAGTTGAGGGTGTTGGTATACCTGTGAGTCATACACCACCGAGGGTTTTTGTTGCCGTGTTTCTTTTCCCTACGGTGTGCTATCTAGTAGAACCGGCATGTTTAGGTTGTTGTTTAAATTTCTAGTTGTTTTCTAGTGTGTATAGCAAGCATCATGCCGTTTTTCTTGACTAAAAGGAGCCCCCTCTGAAATTTTTTTGGTGTTGTACTTATGTTGAAACGATTGACTGTCTGGATCCTTGGATGCCATTGTGTGGTTATGATTGGAATAAGTATGTTAAGCCGAGTTGTTGTCTTGATAGTTGGTAGTGGTATGGTTTCTTGGTGCCAAGTGTGTGTGAGCGTATTGTTATAAACTCTTACTCTGCGCATGCATCTAGAACTTGCCCGGTCTATTTTGTTAAGTTTGAAGTTTGGTTGCTTAGGAAAGGATCACAGGCCCTTTTTGTGTGCAGTCCACTTAACCTATAAGACCTTCCAAATGTGAATAATCCCTTTGATCCCTGTTTAAGCCATAATTGACCATGTTCTTTCAATAACCCGTCACCGTTCCTGTTTAACTTTAAATCCCTGTTTTGGCCCTGGTCCTTCGTTGGACATCGTGCACCTCAACTCAGGCAATCAACCTAAGTTGAGGGTGGCTACTATAGAGGTGAATGATAAGAGAAAGAGGATGGAGAAGATTGGTTGTGAATAAAATGAAAATTCGGGTGCGTGCCTAAGAAAAGAAAAGAAAAAAAAAAGATGAAAAAGATCGAAAAAGTAATAAAAAGAATTGTCAAAATAAAGTGGCCGCACCTGTAGCTAGAGAGAAGGAAATAAAAAGGTGAATAGGGATGGACAAAGTAAAGTATGTGGTAATAAGACGTCGGTGGTTCCAAGGAGGGCTTAGTCACTAACCCCTAAATGTATCCTACCTGCACCTGAAGCCTCATTACAAGCAAAAACAAGTCTTGTAGTGATCCTGAGCGGCTTTCTGAAGAACTGAAATAGAATAGTAAGGGCAAGCCTATGGTATCGCATGTGCATTGTTTGAAATCGTTTTTGAGTGTGAGCGCTTACCTAGTCCCGAATCTTGTGTGTGGGATTTCTTCGCGGTGAGGGCACCAAGATTTCTGTATTATCTATTCACTGTTAGGATAGCTGCGCGTGTATACGTAAAGTGTTCTATCATATCGGAATGACATGTTTGGATCCTTGCAAGTTAGTGTTTCATACATTTGTGTGCTACGAGGGAGCTTGATTTAAAATTAAATAAGATGTTGAATGACCATGAGTTGCTAAAGACACGAGTTTGTTTTCTTAACTGAGTCGTCTTATTGTTTTCTTTTATGTTATGTTGCTTGAGGACGAGCGAACGTCTAAGTTTAGGGTGTTGATGTGCCGCCATTTTACGGCACTTTCGACTCCCTTAATCTAACAACAATCGTACGTTTTCAAGCAACCGTCGTCGTTTTTGATGTTTTTATGTTGTATTTTCAGGAAATAGGGACAAACATAGAAATGGAAGGAAATACGAGCAAAAAGAGCATTCTGGATAAGAGTGACGGTTGGAGTGACGGTCCGTCAAGTTGGTGACGGTCCATCACACAAACCGTCACCCTGAGGCAGCACCACTGCCTAGTGGTGACGGCCACCATGACGGTCCGTCACACCAAGCCATCACACCTAGGCAATCCGCGACGCGGAATCCGAACGTTTTTGGGTTTAACTCCTGGACTCCTATAAATACCCTATGTTAGGTTTATTTTACATATTCATTACCCAATAGTTTTAGAAGAGTTTTTTAGTTGATTTTGGAGAGCAACAACACGTTTTCTTGTTCTTGAATTCGTGTTCTTGATTTGTTCTTGGGATCTTAGTTTTTCTTGTTCTTGGATATTTGAAGATTGTTTTCATTATATTGTAAGAATCTCTTCTCCTTATTATGAATATGACTTTCTTCTCTTCTTCTTCTAGCATGATTAACTAAACTCCCACAACTAGGGTTGTGGGAGCCATGGCTAAAGTAGCGATATAGATTCCGGGTAGCGACGGGTTCAATATATATGATTGTCACGTGGTTAATCATTCATGCTTAACGTTTTCTAGTGGTTGAAAACATTAGGACATGCCTAGGTTTAATTTACTTGAGTAAAGAGATTAAAACCGGGAAACTTGATTAACAACGAGGATTCGAGACTACCAACTCTCGTCTTATGATTAATGCTGTAACTAGATTAATCTACTTGATGTTTAGGATTGAAATATAAAAGCATACCTTTTCAAGTTCGAGAGAATTGAAAAGTAAATTCGTCTATTTGGTTGAGAAACGTTTAGATGATACCATTAATTCAATCACATCGTGATACGCATATAGAAAGAACCCGGTTAAGCTTAGAATCGACATCGTCACCAACGCCATGGTAAACACTTCCCTAGTTCATTCTGCTACTGATTATTTCTCATACATTATTGTTTGTTTTTGGTTCACAAGTTGATCACACAACCCCCCCCCCCCCTTTATTTACCGAAAACTATTGACCATTAGTCAACTAATTCACTAAAGACTTAACTTTCACCATATTCTTTGTGGGATCGACCCCAACCTTTATTTGGTTCTATTTTTGACAACGATCGCTTACGCTTCTTAATTGGAGTGGTACTTTGAGCGTTATCAATGATCTATGTAGAGAATCTGAAAATAGGTATATATAATTTAAATTAGGACAAGGAGACACTAACAACAAAAACAAAGATCAACTTGCTAACAAGCTACAATTAATAAATATACAAGGCCAAAATTACCACCATCGTTGCTACACAACCCAACATACTAGTCTGGAAGCCTATGTGAATACAATACTTTGAGAGATAGGGCCCCAACCAACCCAAATTCTATAAACAGCAAAAAGGCAACCCTCTGAGATTTTGCTGACCCCTTGAAGGAAAGGAGTCAACCAACTTGTGGAAAGCTTAGCTATGCTACCCGACATGTCTGTCTGGTCGTTGCTCTGAACCTGTAGGCATAAATGTAGCTCCACCAGGCAATGGGGCATCAATACAAAATAATATACCGAGCATGTAAGGGAAACTAAAAATGAAAATTGAAGTGTAAGGACTGAACAATAGGGCAGGAGTAAAACAAAAGTACAATAACTTGCCTTTTTGTAATAAGATACCATCTAAGGCACATAGCAAACAATAACCTGACTTGGCCCCCATTACAAACAACATTTAATCTCCATAAGGCCTAACAGGCATAAATAGTTTCTAAATACCTATACTGGCCCCTTACTTAGACCCTATTGTTGATCTGATCTAAACTGTTTGAATGTACATATGTCATGAATCAATATAACTCTGAGGCTCTGTGGTATAATATAAATGTTGCCCCGTAGATACAGCCTGCCCATCCGGTAAGTTTGGTCTGCGTGGCTTTAAGGTGCCGTAATATAATATAATTGTTGCCTCATAGGTACAACCTACCCATCCCCTAGGTACAGTTTGCCCGGCCAAAGGCATAATAATAGTAATCAAAATGTAGGCTCCAAAACCCTATAGTTTTAGAGTCTACTGAGGCCAAAACATGGTCATATGCGGCAGCTAGATGATAAAAATAGCACAACAATAGAAAATGATCACAAAATACCTCCAACCAATCATTACATGATTTTCTAGGCCTCTAAGTAAGGAATAGAGTGTTACTGCTAGACACTATATCATATTATGGTAGAAAACTCAATGTCATAAGGCTACAGTCGAAATACGGTGTTATAAAAGCTATAATAAGCTTAAGTCTTCAGGTCATGCCAGAAAGTTAAAAGGAAGCCTTAACATACCTTTTAATCGACAAGGCTACAAGAATGACCCACATACAACTGATAAAGCATTAAGGTCATCAGTACAACCAGCCCTCTCTAGTTCAACAAATGACATAATCTTCTCTACCAAACCAATAGCTAATAATGAAAACAAGAAGCTATCAACATCTCACAAGAGCGGCGAGCTCTCGAGGAAATATAACAAAGTGTACTTTACGTCACTCAATCCAACAACCATCATATGTGACTCCAATAAGAATCACACAAACCCCCTATTCATCTAACACATTAACACCATAAATATACAACAATAAACACCCAACTCAATAAGACAAAGGGCTTCCCGGAGCCACGAAATCAAAAATACCACTTTGTGGCTTGGAAATCTATAAAGTGATACTAGAACATGGAATTGTGAAGGAGGATCATAGGAGGAAGGTTACCTAGACAAAAAGCTATGAAATACCAAGCTAAACAATATGTGCCCTTGCAGTAGCAACAAATAAAGCTAAAATCAACAAGAAACTACCACAAGTCATCGGCAACTAAAAATTTTCATGACTAGAAGCATAGAATCTGGATTCAATAAATGGATAAGTGTACGAGATACTTTCCTTGACAATATAACTCTGTAGCTACTGCCACATACTCAATAAATAGTTGCTAGTTCACGGCCACAACACCCATGAAGATACACAATAAAAATTTATGGGGAAACTATACCAAAATAATGATCTTGCAATGTAGAGAAACTTTCGTTAAACTTCCGAGTTGAGAATCCTAATACCCATGGAGGATTTGAGGGATTATTCTCTGATTTTTGGTGGGTTTTCAGATGATTCTATGGAAAAATAACGAAGATGGTGGTGTTTTATAAAGCATTGCCAACCTTTGGGCTAAAGGGACCCGCCTAGACATGTCTACTTGCACAGTCATATAAAAATACAAATATCTCTCTAACTTTATAGTCGTATGAATGAATGATTTAGTGTGTTAGAAACTAGACTCATAGACCTTCGATTGGTAGGTCGAGGGCCTTATAACTCTTTATATATTGGGAGAAAATCTTCAAGACATTTGACCCAAATTTTCATAAAATTTCTTTACAGAATTTACAATAGCTTTTGCCGACTTTTATTTTGCAACTTGCTTGACTTCAAAACATAACATACGACCATTATGCAATTCAAATACTTCATAAAACATCCTTTATACATATTAAGAACTCTTACACTTACCCTAAAAGTACGAGTTAATCCAACATTCGAATGGGTAGGGTGTTACATTCTTACCTATTAAAACCACCAGTACAACAGAGGATTATGCTATGTTATATGTGAAGGAAATTGTTTGCATATATGGGACTCCTATGTCCATTATTTCTAACTGAGGTTCCCAATTCACAGAACTTGTAAAAAACCTTTCTGAAAGGTTTGTGATATGATATTATCCAGTGTCGTTCATGCAAGATCTATATTTCAAGCTCTACACACGCACCCTTGGAGCATAATAGGGAGCTTTAAAGAGCCTTATCACTCCCAAAATGAAGCAATTCCATATTTCGATAATAGCATGGAATAAAGAGGGTGGAAATTGCCCAATGATTAAAGTTGTCAAGTGAACCTCCATTTCACTTGCTATAGTGAATGGGCATCCACATTTAACAAGTAAAATACAGATGGCCAATCAAGTTACCTTCAACTAAGACTTACGCCTCACTCAAGTTCAACATGAGGACACTTGTGTTCAGCAGGTGGCATGCAAGTGCCATCCAGTGGGCTGAACTTGAGTACCTTTCAAAGTTACTTTTGGCCTATGATGTAATAGCTATAAATAGGGGTTCTCTTCCCTTAGCTTAGTAGTTGTTGAATGATTAGAATTTCTCTTTGATGACTCTTGTTGTTGCTTAGATTGTAGTTTTAGGTGGATTCCCGTTAATGTAGCTAAATTTATTAGGAGGATTCCTAATAGTACTATTGGGTGAATTCCTAATAGTTTAGGTGAGTGATTAGTAAGTGAATTCCTCTATTGCTTGATAACTCCTTTTCTTGAATTTTACATGAGAATAATCATTTGTGGATTAATTAGAGTACTTCTGCCTTGTTAATTTGAGTTCATATTTGTTATTGAATTGTAATTCAATTGGGAGGTGTGGGTAATAAGTAACATGTTTCCCATAAATCTATTTTTAATAGCAATTACTTTATGTTTTCTTATCTAATTTCCACATCAAATTTTGAATAGCTTCATCCCTAATCGAGATCTTATCATTTGGAATTAGAGCTTAGGCTAAAAGTTTGTTCCTACAATTCTTAATCCTAAGCTTGTAAATCTAAAAAAAATTGGGTGAAAAAGATTTTCAAAAAAAAATCAATTTTTTTTTTATTTGAGTCTTGTTTGAAGTTTCTGATATTATATTTGTGTTCTCTAGTATCAAATGAGTCTAGATCTGAGATTTGAGCTTGTTTGGAGTTGACTTGAAGTTTTCACCATTGTTGAGTGAAGAAACTTGAAGAACACGTTTGTGGGTCTCATAGATCTGGGTTGATTGGAGGCTTTTAATGCGTTGAGGTTTGATATCCTAATCACAAGGAGCTTGAATCTCAATTTTGGGAGCATTTAGTTGAAGTTGAAGGATGTACTATTTTTGAGCTTGAAGAACACAAAATGGGTCTCTTCGATATTTTTTGAAATTGGTCCTAAGTTGTACTGGGCTTTATTCTCTACATTGAGGAGAACCTAGTGTTCAAATTTAGGGTCAATTCGAGTTAAATTGAGAGAGTTGGAAATTTGAAAATTCATTAACTGTTCTTGGTGTTCTTCAAAGATTGTTAAAGAAGAAGGTTAAAAAAGGTGGTTTGATCCAAAGAAGAAAGAAAAGGAAATTTACCAAAAAGGCTAAGTACTAGGAAAAGGGAAGTACAAAAGTCAAGAGAAAGTATAAAAATCGGAAGCTTCATATGTATACCAAGGGGCTTCTGCATTTCATTTGTGGCTCGCGGATGGTCACTTGCATTAAGCGGGTGAAAAGCAGATAAAGGCAGTAAATTCTGCCTTTGATTTGCGTTTCATCAAACTTTCACGGATGACCACTTGCGCCAGCAGCTTTAAAGTGGATGCCCAAACTTTTGTGACTTCAACTTTCTCCAATGAATCTCAGGTTCTAACTTATTAGTTTCATTTTCCTTGATTCTAATTCACATCTTGAATTCTTAAATCTAATTAACAAAAGGTAACTGGTCTACTTAGTTGTGATTAGTTCTTGTGTCCATTTTTATTTCGTGCTACTTTTTTCTAGGTGTTTCTTCATTCACAAACTCATTGAAAATCTTCTTGGATCTGTCCATGTTTTGATTCATCCTTCTTTGATTAGAAAAGAATCTATTCTTCCATAAAGAATTAGTAATCCTTGTGAAGTGAAGTCAAAACAAGTTTGATATCAACTTCGGGAAGAGGCTCTAAAAAGTTAAGGAGATAAGGTGATGCTCTAGGAAGGTAAGTATATAAGGAGAGCGTCTACATATGATAGGCGTGATGCGCTTTACCACTAAAGTTGTTTGTTAGTTTTGTAAGTACAAATGTCTAAGGCCATTAAACATGCCCATGAAAGGAATAGTTCAAATGAATCTTGTGGAGTCCTTTGCTGAGTAGACATAGCAATTGGCAAAAATTAATGGGAGGATTGATGAGTGGTAAAATATGTTGGCTCATGTTGAGGTTTTAATTTCGTAAAGTACACCTCATGCCAGTTATGAATCGAGAGAAAAAAAATCAAATTCCTTAATGAAATTACCCCGGGGCAAGCTCACGAGCTATGCTACCCCAAGTCTCTTGAAACCAACCCCTAAAATTCCCACAACCCCATTTCCAAATGTCTAACTCCCCAAGTAATATTAGACAAACCCCTCCCTATCAAAATCACCAACCAAATCACCTACTACAAGAGGAGCATCCTTTTGTAGCAAACTAAAGCTGAGCTCCACTATGAAATGCATCAGATGCTTCCTTGCATGTACCCCATTATCCAAACCAAGAGCCTTACCAAAAGAACCAATACAAAAACCTTCTCTACAAAGATATGTATGATGAGACACATGATAATAGGTATTGGGATTCATGCCAACATTGGGGTCAACAAGGTTATGGTAAACCCGAAGAAAGAGTGCAACTCAAAGGCTATGGTCAGAACCAAGATGTGGGGTGGCAAGGGTATGGAGATCAACTTGATCACTATGGTGATAGATATGGTGATCATCATGGAGATCATGGAGATCATGGTGAACATGAAACAAGGTTGAATACAATCAAGGTTAATCTTCAAAAGTTCAAAGGTAGTAGTGATCTGAAAGAGCTCCTTGAGTGGATGTTAGAATGTGAAAGGATCTTCCTAACCAACAACATTAAAGATGCTTTAGAAGCCATGTATACCCTTAGTCAATTTGAAAGATATGCATCCACATGGTTGGAGTCCAAGTGAAGAGAGCGAGCTCAAGATTACATTAACAATTTTCCTTCTTGGTAGGAATTTTTTGAGCTCACGGAGTTGAGGTATGTGACACGTAACTATCAAATAGAGGTTCTCATGAAGGTGTACATGCTTCGACAAGATACCAAAAGTGTTGAAGAGTAATATGATAAGCTTGAGAGTTCGAGAATGAAATCCAAGATTGTTGAGCCTATACTAAAAATGGTGATACAATTTGTTTCTAACTTGAGACATGACATCTCAAAACCTATGAGACTTTAACACTATGCAAGTCTAGAAGAGGCTTTTCATGATGCCTCTAAGGTTGAATTAGACTTGAAATAAGACAGAACTTACAAGACCAAGAGTACTTCAACTTCTTGATGGACCTAGAGTGAAGATAAGTGAAAGTCTTCATCTATCCAAGAGAACTCCAAAGGTAGTGGTCAAGCTACTAAAGCTAGAGCCAACTACAAAGTAAAAGGGGAAGACAAAGCTAAAAGAGGTAATCATGTTAAACCTAATATTCCTCGTACTTCTACCATTTAACGCTTTAGATGTCAAGCTAGAGGACACATTGCAAGTAAGTGCCCTAAAAAAGACCAATTATGACCTCTTGATGGATATTGTACGGATGAAGAAGAGGAGTGTGAGGTGAAGATAAAGCAAGATGAGCTTAATGATGAAGAACAATTGGGTAATGATGAAGAGAAGTTGATATGATATCGCCTGGCACCGTTCATGTTAGATCTATACTTCAATGTATACACAAGAGAATCCAAGCTACACTCACCCTTGAAGAACAAAAGGGAGCTTGGAAGAACCTTATTACTCTTCATATAAAATGATTCCACATTTTGATAATTGTATGGAGAAAAGAGGGAGAAAAAATATGAATATTGAAGTTGTCAAGGGAACCTGCACCTGAACCTACTCATGAACGCTCAAATCGTGGCTCTCCAACTAGGAGGTCACGATGATCGCGTAGTTAAAACAAATTTATAAACCCAACGGATGTCGGAGTCATACCCAAGGGACTTGATTTAATTAATTAAAGATTGTGCGAAGCAATTTCAAAGTGAGAGTAGTTGTTCAATAAAACCAAAGAAAGTAAATTGGAGGAATTGGGAAAGTTGTCACTACTAACTCAATTCAAATAAAAACTACAAAATCGAGATGGGTGTACCAATAAGAACTAGATGACTAGGGGTGCATCTCCAATGAAGCATTCACTATGGGATAGGATGGTCACTAATTCACTTAAATTCTTACCTATTGACACGGGTAGCATTTGTCATAAGTGTGGAATGCTATCTCTCGATCAACATCCACATATCTGATGATTTCGGTTAGAACATCATTTGATGTGCTAAATAACAAACAAATATTTGCTTGGGAGGTCATCCTATCTGTAGCTCAGACCCTTAAATAGGAGATTCCGCGATTGGAGCTATGTCAAGCCTCCAATCTAGGTGGATTCCCAAGTACCCACTAGAAATTTCACATCCACAACTACAAATTTCTCTCTCGAGCAATTATATAGCCAAGTAAGGTAAATTCATGTTTGCAACCACAAATTATTAGGTTAAAACAAGGTGAAATTACTAGACCCATATCAGATAAGCAATTATAAAAGAGAATTAGAAACACCCACCCAAGTTAGCTAAGCACACATTATCAATACACCCCTAGATAAGAGATATTAGCCACTCAAAGAAGGGGGAGAAGATATACCAGCTGGGTAAATCAAATTTCCATCCAGTGTAGTTGATTCTCAAGTTCTAAAGAAAAATTAGAAACAAAATATGTTAACCAAAGGATTGGATTGAAACCCTCTCTCAATGGAGATGGAGAAAAATGTTTACAAGCCAAAAATATCTCCAAGTTCTCTCTCTGAAATTCTATGCTAAAAATTGTTTATACAAAACAAGCCTAAAATTGCCTTTTATATGTTCCCAAATCCTCATATAAATTTAGGACAAAATTTCCCTCGGGGTGGTGTGCGATGTAACGTGTGGTTCACACGTTGCAGTGTGAGCGTCACACACCTGCTTGAGGTTGATTAGTGACTTCAGCCACTTAAGTAGGCTTTATGCGATGGTGGTGCGTTTTGCACCATGGGATGTGCGCGTTGCATGGCGACCACACTCCTTAGCAGAATCTTCAGTCATCTTTGCATCTTCATGTGGAGAAGATGCAAACCGCATCTCGGCTTGTGCATGTCGCACAACCACCGCACCTCTCGGCAGATTCTCCAGGTTTTCTCAACTCTTCACACTTAGCTCCTTTTTGGCTCTTTTGGGGTCGATATCCTTGTTTCTCCTTTTCTATCAAAAGTACCTGCATAGACATCAATACAGGCCATACGAACCTATAAATCTATTTAAAACATAGCAATAATTCATGGATATAGGTTCAATAAGGTGGTAGATTACTGACTTATCAAACCCCCAAACTTGAAATATTGCTTGTCCTCAAGCAAGATACTCACTTGGAAAGGAATGAATTATGCTAAGGCTTAATTAAGGCACAAAAACTATTCTACACTAAAAATTTAAGAAAAATAAACAAACAAAAGACTCAAGCAAAAGACTCAACTACTATGCTTATCATAATTTTAACCCCCACATGCTCAAGGCAATTACTCATTTCAAAACTTTTTTTTCAAAAAGGACATCATATCTCTTTTAAAACTCAAGGGAATTTGCCATTCAAAACAAGACATTTTAGCTTCTCAAGTCATTGGCATGGACCGTCAAGGTTTGCCTCGAGATTTGCCACACAACTTGTCTCATTCATTCCCCTTAATTGAAATAGAGACTTTATGCTTCAATTCGAGTGCATGATGCCACTCACCACAAGAGAGAATCCCACTCACAATTATTCAATTCTTAACCACAAGATTATAAGAGAACCAAGAAGACTATCACTCTCTCAAGGAAGTTCAAGTGCATACGCTCTGAACTATAGGCTTGCCCTTCATGTAGAACGCCACTAATGTAGGGTAGCCAAGCTCGGAATCACCAAGGACTTGCGGGTTAAAATGTTAGATAGGGATAAGGTGATGATATCATTTAGTTCAAGTTACTACACCTCTCTAATGCTCTTTGTTTTCATTTCAAACACTGCTTACATTTTTCAATTTTCAACTTCACCTTATTTCTCCATCACACAACCCAAGATTTCTCTTTTTTTACCTCATGATCATTCACACCTTATATGACCTTCACTTTGTAGCACCTATTTTTGGTTTTCAATTTGCTCATTAGATTGATCCTTTGGAGAAATTTTCAATTCTTGAATCAAGGTGCTACCTTGCACTTGGAGTGCATTTGTTTTCTTCTCCTCATTTGATCACATACACCCCCCAAACTTAGGCATTTCCCTATGTTATCGTTTGTTCCCCTCCCTCCCCACAGACTTAGGTTTTTAGCCTACATTTCATTTCCAAGCAATTAGGGAGGATGGGTGCCAAGCTAGAGGTTCCAAACAAGTCAAGGTGTTATAAAGGTGTCAAAGAATGGTCACAAGCTCAAAGGGATTCACTAGGATTTGATGTCATTAGGAGGTTATTTGAGTGAATTGGTTATCAAAAAGGGCCTAAGGTCATTTCCCAAGCTTGGTTATACCTATAACTTTGCCTTGAATCACATTCGGGGCAAGTTCCAAATGACCCTTATGCACAAGAATCAAGGTAAAGCCTCACCACACAAGGCATCATGCCATAAGACTTCATCCATTAGTCCCACAATAAATTGGGGCAAATGACTTTTGACAAGCTATTCCGAGTTCATTATAAACTTGTTTATGAGTCAATCAAGTCAAAGCGAGAGTGTGCAAGTCATGATAAGAGAACTTTTTTTTCTCAAAAATTCATTTCCCTTCCTCTTTTCCTTTTCAAATACAATTTACCAAGAAATTTTTTTGGTGGGCCCATTTCGAGACAAGAATTTACAGACTCAATTCTAAACCAAACTTGGCATTTTCCCTTAAGAAAGTTGCCTCTCAATCTATCATAGGGAAACACTAACCCGATTCGACACATAAAAACAAAAGAAAAGAAAAAGAAAAAAATGAAAACTTTAGCTCTTTGGGAAAGAACTGTAGTATTAAGAAAACCCTCAGAGTTTTTTTCGACACTACTATCAACAAGGCAATCCATAGCTTTTCGCGCTTATGAATCAATCAAGAACAAGCCTCGGCATAGGCATTTAGCGCATTTGCAAGGCATGGGTAGTGGAACAATGGGGCATGTAAGAACAACCCGGCACATAATCAAGAAAATTCAAGCCCGGTGAGGGCATATTTGATCTCAAAGTAGAACAAAAACATAATCTAAAGAAAGAAAAAAAATAGTAGCATCACAATCAATTATCCAAAATGTGCTCGACAAGGGACAAATAAAACTAAGTAGAATAGTCAACTAGGCCCGACAAGGGCAATAAATTGTCTCAAGCCCACTCAGGGGCTCCAAAAAGCAAGTAAATAAAGCCACCCCTTCCCATGAAAGAAGCATTGTCCTCAATTCTCATAGTGCAATGGGAAAAGGGTGGAACTCCCTGTAGGATCTAGTTCTCATCATCTTCTGCTTCCTCCTCCTCATGCTTGGGCAACTCTTCGGATGTATATGAAGCAAACAAGTCGTCCAACAGGCCGGGTATATTCCTAGGTTGAGGCAATGTTGACAAGTCTTCTTGGATTATCGGTGCTTTCCCTTATTCGTTGCCCATGTTTGACTGAATGGACTTGAGAGACCTTTCGCATGAATCAACTCATTTTCGTAGGTTGAGAGTACTTTCCACCACTTCTTTAATGGCTACTTTGACAACCCTTCCAATCAACCCCGGGAGAATATCTAACAGATCCTTCAACTGCCTCTCATTATTATATGTTTTGTCAACCATGTCTTGAAGGCTCAGTGGCTCCCTGGGTGAAGTAGTTGGAGGAGTGTGTCCTTGTGAGTCAGTAGGTGAAAGAAGAGAAGTATGCATGTCTACATCCGAGTCATCATCCTCGTCTTGCACCGATGCTTTAACCCTAGGCCTTTTGAATCAAGGAGCATCCCGATCAGTCTTTTTGTCAAGATCCAATACACTAATAGCGGGGGTAGGAGCATCACAATCGAAGAAGGGGACACTTGATTGTGCACATAATTTTCTAATCAATACCGGGAAAGGAAAAGCATCACCACTCCTTCGGTACTTACTTTTTATCACCAAGACAATGACCTCTCCCACATTGACATGATCTCCTACCATGATTGCAGCTATCAACATGGCTCCATCGTGTGTGATTTGTTGGTCATTCTGAGATGGTATAAGATGGGTGCGCACAAAGTCATACCACAAGCGAGCCTCGAAGTACAACGTAGGGCGGGGGATTTCACCTCCCATGGTGGCCCAGGAGGGTATATCAGGAGAAATGATGGGGGCAACCTACTCAAGAGGATTGCACCTAAGGAGCAACTTCTCTATTTGGGTGGGTGCTGACTCAATTGGACTGCTCCAGTAGATGGCACTAATAGCAGATGGTGTGATTGGACTTCTTCCCCCTTAACTGTAATGGATTTCAATGCGGGAAATTTCTCACAACCCCTTTTGTGGCCCCTAGCATCCTAGGTGGCTTTGTATGAAGCAAGAAACTCCCAGACTAGCTCCTTGTAATAGTTCCCAGGTACTTCCTGAAATGGTAACCAGTGGCACTTAGCAAACTGAGTGGGTATGTTTCGCAGATTATCCCCCACTGCATTCAAGTTGAAACTTTACTCCTCATTGAAGGACCTGCCCCTATCACGATCATATATTACTTTCATGCTCTCCATTCACAATCAAACTCTATCCTCCTCTTAGGCTTGATCATGGGCCGATGAGACTTTCTTTTTCCCTTTTGAAGTTGTCTTGGAGGAGGAGGGAGTGGTTGGCATACGTGATCTCCTATCGGTGTTACCCCGTTAGAAGACATAGTCTGCATCCAAAGATTGTGAGCCAACAAAAATAAAATCTACTAAGGTTGGAATGCAACAGATTAGAAAGCAAAGTAGATGTCTGTTGTCTTGTGCGAACCACATGCGAAACGCACTAGGAAGAGTGTGTCGCATGTGCTGTTGCACAAGCCAACATAACCTTCAGGAAATTTTTCTATTGATGTGAGAAGCTGGTGCGAACCCCACCATCAGAAGTGTGTGTCGCATCAAGCTTTTCCCCTCAAGTCAGTGTTCTCCACTTTATTTTCAACTTGGTGCGACGCCTTATGCGACCCGCACGTCAAGATCTATGCATCGTATTTGAAATAAACAAAGGCACAATTGGAATTTTTCGTGAGTTACGCCTATGATCCATAGAGAAAGATGTGCTTCAGCACTTATCACCACACGCAACTAATTCATAATAACAAATGGGGCAAAAGGGATTCATGACCATAACTTTTGGGTACTCAGACTTCCTCGGATTTACATTAACACATAACCAACAAGAAAGGCTCAATGACTTCCCTTAAGATGTACGTTACCCCATCTATCAGCGGGAATATCAAGCCTTCCTTGCAACCATGGGCACCAACAAACATATCAACAATTAACCTCCTCCCCGCACAAGATCATACACCCCAACTAGATTTTTAATAAGGATCATGGGCATACGATCAGCAATATTCAGCCTCAATTATCAATTATCAAAAAAAACCTCATGAATAACAATAACTTGCCCTTAAGAACGACGTCACCCAATCTATCATCGAGCCAAATCAAGCACTAGTAACAAGTGGGTTACTAAGACTTTACCCTATCACAGATATTAAGGGTAAACATTACAACCAATCAACATGTATAGTTATGATTTACAATCTATCAAGTTGACATTAGAAGATTTCATCATTACAACTCAAAATTGGGGACTCAAATTTTTTTGATCTCACCCATTATCAATATGAGTTCCCAACAATCATAAAAACAACTATTTAATATTGGGGAACTTACCACAAGTGAAGATTATGAAGGGAATAACAGAAATCAAAGCTTTTTGAATTCCAACAATGGTGATCCACAAGACCTCCCGAAGAATGACGGCGGCAACATGGAGAACTGGTGGAGAAGATGGGATGACAAGAAGAGAAGGATTTGTGGGAGTTTGAGGGGTTTGAAGAGAATTTTAGTGGAGGATTGTGAGAGTTGTGGAGGAAGATGGTGGAAAAAGAAAAGAGAGAGATGCGGTTTTAAAAGAAAAAGAAGAAGAAGAGTCGACCGGGTCATCTCCAGGTCGGGTCGGTCAACGGGTTAGGTCAATAAAAAAATTAAAATTTACCTCATGTGCGCCACGACATGAAATTCGCACCAGGCAAGGAGCGGAATGCATGGCGTATTGCACATGCCCTATTTTTTCTTTCTTGGGCTTACCCACACATGTATTTTCTGGTGCGATGGAAGTGCAACACACACTTTGGCTTGTGCGGTCCGCACCATCCACCGCATGACACATTTTTGCCTTGTTTTCCTTTTTCCATGTTTACATTCCATGTATTCCCTATAGAACATCAAAAACAACAAATAATTACCAAAAACAAAGAAAGAAACTTGGGTTTCCTCTAAAGTCGCTCTTGATTTATTGTCACGGCATAACGATGTTACCTCAATCCTCATTAATTTTTGAGGTTATTGACGGTGTTGCTAAGCAGCGTTACCTTTATCTGTGGGTTCATTTGGTTTGATAGATGGGTCATTTGGGCCTCAAGATGTTTGATCGAGGCACTATGGGAGCTCACCATTTGGTGAAGTGTAGAGACCTCACTCTTTAGCTCACTCACTCCCGAGTTTGTAGTGTCCACATGCTTAAGAACCAAGGACAACATGTCCTCTAACTTTGATTGTCCGAGATTGCTTATGCCCGGTTAGTATAGAGAATCAAATTTGTTTAGGGGGATGTAAGGATTCGAGCTCTGGTGATTGAAGTGATCACCATCCTTATCTCTTTTATGCCAATTTCCCTCTCTCGCTTTGTCTCTAATCCAACCTTGATTCTCCTCCCGTAGGCAATAATACCCTGTGCGAGAACCCTCTAACACATAGCATAGCTTACCATCAACCTCAGTCATAAGATCAATATTATTCACCTCAATCTCTGGTGTACTCATTGCATTCACCTTTTTAAAAACAGCTCCCATCACATTCTTAGCCATCAAGTCAATATGTGTCATCATTTTAGCCAAAACTTCATCTCACTGCTCATATTTTCTCCTTGTTTCAATTGTCATGATTGTTGAGGGCATTCCCGAAGTTGACACCTCTGCCTCTCTCGTATGCCAAGCTTGATTGGTCTTGTTCATTCGTTCTAATAGCTATGAGGCAATGTAAAACTCAAGGTCCATGAAGGTGCCACCTCCAAGATTATCAGCCACTGATTTGTTCGTAGAGTTCAATGACCGGTAGAAGCTTTGGAGCAACACATTATCTGACAACTCATGGTTTGGGCATAATAGAAGCTTCTTTTGGATTCGTAGCAAAACTTCATGAAGAGGATCGTCCGGGAAATGCCTAAAGTTGGTAATCTCATATCTTAAATTCATCATTCGATATGGAGGAAAAAATCTTGAGATAAAGGCCTCAACCAACTCGTCCCAAGATGTGAGGGATCCATCCGACAATTCTTCTTACCACGTCGTGGCTTCCCCCGTCAAAGAGAAAGGTAATAGGCATAATCCGATGGACTCTTGGGAGATATTTTGGGTGGATTCCCATTGTTGATCTAAAACTCCTTTACTTTGATTTTCGCTTGAGTTGTTCATCTGTGGATTCATTTTAGTTTCTCATTTCTATTGAATTGAAGTTGTGTTCTCTATTGGTTTAGTTGTTGATTCAATTAGGTCTTTCATTCTTCATTTCTCATCTCCTATCTTTCAATTATCTTTAATTTCTGCATTTTTGAATGGTTTTAATTGGTCTCCCTAATTTGAATAATATAAAAAGTTGGAGGACAATGTGAATTTTACTTGTCTCTTAAGAAAAGGAGAGCCTCTAGGATGTGAAGATGGTGAGCCTAGGGTTATCAAGAGAAAGAATCCTTAGATGGTGATGATGAGCCTTTGCAAGTGAATGTGAACTTATTTTGCATCGTGAGATAAATCAGGGGGGCCCTTGCTAAAGAAGAGCTTGACCAATGAGATAACTCGTTCCATGCTTGTTGCAAGATCATGGATAAAGCATGTGATCTATTGTTTATAATAGGAGTTGCACTAATGTTATGAGCGAGACTTTGATTGAATGAATACAACTTCCTAGGAAGAAGAATCCTAGCCCCTACAAGTTACAATGGCTCAATAGTTTAATGACCCTTCTGGTTATTTCCACGTATACGTTTTCCTTGAACCGTTAGAGCTTGTTTGTAGCGGACCCAAGTCACTTAAGGCTCGTCAGGAACGGTATTTTTGTGTCGGGTCCATTTGTTTGGTCGCATTATAAGTTTTGAAGTCAAGCAAGTTGGCCTATGATACCCACTGGGTACCTTATGCTTCGCATTTGGTGCTCACCCCTACCCCCCTGCATCTTTGGGTGCAGATGCTAGCGTGGGCCATCACCGTTAGATCGCTGTGATTCGTGCTTGGAGATCTGTTGTGGACTACTTAAGACTGAGGGTGAGCTCTTGGCGATCGGAGCTTAGCTTTAGTTTATCTTTTGCTTCATGTACTCTATTACCATTCAGAGACATCTGTATATATTATTTTGGTTCGTTTGCACTCTATGTATGTAGTTTTGGCTCTATACTAGGATACCAGGTCTTGGGGTTTGATTTAGTTTCCTCATATATATATATATACTCCTGTTATCTATTCTAATCGCTTATTTGTTAGATAGTAGCCCATTACTAACTTTCCTGGGCTACGGGAATTGGTTCACCTACTGGGGGGTTGTAGGTTCCATCATGACCGAGAAATCGGGTCGTGACAACTTGGTATCAGAGCCAGGTTCACCGGTGTCATCGGTATAGGAGCCAATGTCTAGTTGAGTCCTGCGGATCGGGGCGGAGACGTCCGTACTCAATCTTTGGGAGGCTACAATGGAATTTTAGGAAATTTGACTTTCTCATTGCTTCTGTGTCGTGCGTGGAACCCTTGAAGTTTCTGGAAATATCATTTTTTCTACTTCATTCTTCCGCAGATGGTTCGTACGAGATCATCAGTGTCACACGGAGATGAGCCTCCCAATCCAGCTAAGGGTCAAGGATGCCCTCGATCAGTGGAACCTGCTAGAGCTGCTAGGGTGGAGATAGAGCCCGAG
This sequence comes from Jaltomata sinuosa, assembly GCA_003996215.1. Lineage (NCBI taxonomy): Eukaryota > Viridiplantae > Streptophyta > Magnoliopsida > Solanales > Solanaceae > Jaltomata > Jaltomata sinuosa. Next base: position 59,599 of record QJPP01004954.1, read on the forward strand.
AAGCATGTGGATCAGGGGGCAGCCCAGGTACTACCAGCCCCAGTACCAGCTCCAGCACCAGCTGCAGTGCCCACTTATGTGGCAGCTCCAGCCGCAGCTCAGTCTCCAGACATTCGGGGATTACTATTACAACTTTTGGGTGTGATTAGAGAGCGGCCTTCTGAGGTAGCGCAGACATCCACTCAGGGGGTAGCCCTGGGTGCACAGAGCTCAGGAGCACAGCCTGCTACTATGGCTCCCCGTGCGGAGGTCATTCCGGTTCCATCTGTTGCACAGCCTCTTCCTCCTCGCCCAGCTATGACAGAGTCAGAGCAAAAGGCGTTGGGTAGGTTTTTGAGGTTAGCACCTCCGAGGTTTGCTGGTACCTCTGGACAGGATCCACATGACTTTATTACTACCTATGAGGAGATGTTGCATCATTTGGGTTTGTTGGAGACTCACGGGGTTGGTTATACTACCTATCAGTTGGAGGGCCCAGCGAAGTTATGGTGGAGGGCCCAGGTTGCTTGTAGACCACCATCGTCACCTCCTTTGGCCTGATATGAGTTTTATGAGGCCTTTATGGCCAAGTTCCTACCTCAAAGTGATCGTGAACGTCGCAGGGAGCAATTACTCACCTTACGCAGGGGTCTACGTCTATCTTGGAGTATGAGACCCGTTTCCATCAGCTAGCACCATTCGGAGCTATGATCATTCCTACCGAGGCTGATAGGATTCACAGATTTGTATGGGGTTTGAGGCCAGAGATCAGGTAGCCCGCACTGTGGAGAATATTGTAGACTATGCCAGCACTGTGGAGGACTTACAGCGACATGATCAGGGGTCCAGAGATAAGAGGCCTCGACATTAGGGTGTCTATACTGGTTCCAGATATGGTGGTAGAGGTCCTGGACAGTGGAGCCAGAGTTATCAGCCACAGCAGTACCACGGTCAGTCCAGCCGACCGGTTCAGGCTTCCCTTCAGACTTTCGGTAGTACCCAGTTCGAGCAGGGTCAGAGCAGCCATCAGGGCTATGGCGGCCAATCTTCGAGGGGTATAGTTTCTGGGGTATCAGGTCATGGTGGTCATACGGGATTTGCTGGTCCATCTCGACTGAGTAGGCCGTCAGGGGCTTGTTTTACTTGTGGTGTGATTGGTCATTTTGCTAGAGATTGCCCTCAGCAGGGTACAGTTCAGTTGGCCGAGCCTTTACGGGCAGTTCAGCCCCCAGCTACAGGGGGTGGTCATCAGGGTAGAGATGGTGCTCCGCGTGGTAGAGCAGGTCGTAGGGATGGCGGTCGGGCAGGTAGAGGTCATCGTCAGTTTTACGCAGTCCCTAGGAGACCAGAGGCAGAGGCCTCAGATGCTGTGATTACAGGTACGATTTATGTGTGCCATCAGTCTGCTATGGCTTTATTTTATCCTGGATCCACTTGTTCATATGTATCTGCCTACTTTGTGCCTTGCTTGGGGTTGGCTAGTGAGCCAATATCTGTTCCTGTTTCTGTTTCAACCCAGTAGGAGATTCTTTAGTAGTGGATCAGATTGTGAGATCCTGTATGTTATCTGTTGGTGATTCAGAGACTTGGGGTGATTTGATGATTCTTGATATGCTAGATTTTGATGTGATACTGGGCATGGACTGGTTATCCCCTCACCGTGTGGTTTTGGATTGTTATGCCAAGACCATTACCATAGATGTGCCCGGTGTATCCCCGGTTGTGTGGCAGGGTTCTGTTAGCCATGCACCATCTGGGATCATCTCTTGTCTTCGAGCTAGGAAGTTGATCTCCCATGGGTGTTTAGCTTATCTAGCATATGTCTGAGATGTTAGTGCTGACCCTACTTCTCCTGAGTCTGTCCCTGTGTTTAGATACTTCCTCGATGTTTTTCCTACCGACCTTCCAGGCCTTCCACCTGAGAGAGATATTGATTTTGCTATTGAGTTAGAGCAGGGCACTAGGCCCATTTCAATTTCTCCTTACCGTATGGCTCCTGTTGAGTTGAGGGAGCTTAAGGAGAAGCTCCAGGATCTGTTAGCTAAGGGGTTTATTAGGCCTAGTGTGTCACCTTGGGGTGCTCTTGTTCTCTTCATGAAGAAGAAGGATGGGTCGATGCGCATGTGTATTGACTATCGACAGCTGAATAGGGTGACAGTGAAGAATAAGTATCCGATGCCGAGGATTGATGACTTGTTTGACCAGCTTTAGGGTTCAGTCGTGTTTTCGAAGATTGATTTGAGGTTGGGCTACCATCAGTTGAGGATTAGGGTGGAGGACATCGCTAAGACAGCATTCAGGACACGTTATGGCCATTATGAGTTCCTGGTGATGTCTTTTGGGTTGACTAATGCCCCCGCAACCTTTATGAACTTGATGCACAGGGTTCTTGGGCCGTATTTGGACTCATTTGTGACAGTTTTTATAGACGACATCTTGGTATACTCGCATAGTAGAGATGAGCATGATCAACACTTGAGGGTTATACTCCAGGCTTTGCGAGATCATCGGCTTTATGCCAAGTTCTCAAAGTGTGAGTTTTGGCTTGAGTCAGTTGCATTCCTAGGGCACGTGGTGTCTAAGGATGGGATTAGGGTTGACCCGGGAAAGATTTATGCGGTTCGTGATTGGCCTAGACTTACACGTAATGACCCTTCCGGTTATTTCCACGTATACGTTTTCCTTGAACCGTTAGAGCTTGGTTGTAGCGGACCCAAGTCACTTAAGGCTCGTCAGGACCGGTATTTCGGTGTCGGGTCCATTTGTTTGGTCGCATTATAAGTTTTGAAGTCAAGCAAGTCGGCCTATGATACCTACTAGGTACCTTATGATTCGAATTTGGTGCTAACCCCTACCCCCTACATCTTTGGGTGCAGATCCTAGCGTGGGCCATCGCCGTTAGATCGCAGTGATTCGTGCTTGGAGATCTATTGGGGACTACTTCAGACTGAGGATGAGCTCTTGGCTATCGGAGCTTAGCTTTAGTTTATCTTTTGCTTCATGTACTCTATTACCATTCAGAGACATCTGTATATATTGTTTTGGATCGTTTGCACTCTATGTATGTAGTTTTGGCTCTATACTATGATACCAGGTCTTGGGGTTTGATTTAGTTTCCACATATGTATATATATATACTCCTGTTATCTATTCTAATCGCTTATTTGTTAGATAGTAGCCCATTACTAACTGTCCTGGGCTACGGGAATTGGTTCGCCTACTGGGGGGTTGTAGGTGCCATCATGACCGAGAAATTGGGTCGTGATAAACCAACACAAGGATGCCCATTAATACAATTTTATCCTATATATGCGGAATCTAGGGAAAATAAATCATAACCTACCTGTCGTTCGATGACAAGCTTGAACCACTCCGAAAAAGAAGCTCCGGAACGAAATCAAACTTGAACTCGGGCCTGAATAACTTGACGTCGATAATTGATTTCCTTTTGGTAATTAATTACGACGCACAAATATTTCCTTGCAGCAACTCACGTGAATATGCAACAAATTTCTAGCAACTTACATAGGTATTCCTTGGTGAAATAAATGAAGAGAAATTAAAATGAAAGGTTTGGTAAACATCCAATATGAAATACGTACAACACCAATCTTCAAGCAGTTGGATGGTTTCTTAATTCACTCATTAAATAATTCCATCCATAGCACTTAGTCATCAAATGACTTATGCAATCGACACCACGTGTTAATGTGGTGTCAACCCAATTATTTCATTTCCCAATATATATCTATTCAGATATTGCATAAGTTCGTGGTAAAATAAATATGGTTTTTTGAATATACCATAATTAATAGAAAATCATTTCAAATAAAACCTACTATATTATAATAATAATTTTTAACATAACTAAATTTACTATCTCCGTTAAAATATTACGGTGTATAAAAACCTTATAAAGTAAATACATATACAATTATATCGTAAAAAAATATTTTTCATAAACTTTTAAAATATTTTAAAAAGGTAATAATAATATAACCTTTTACCAAATTCCACTTTCAAATAAAATATTTTCAATTACACACGATGTTAATAAATTCTCAAACTTAGGCTCGCAACTCACCAACGCACGATTTTGACACTCAAGAACTCTCTTGGAATCCTCCCTTATGTTTTCTCACTATTTCAGAACTGAAATGGCGTTTTAAAACATGAAGTTGAGGCTTAAATCGAGTTTGACCAGACCCGGTTCGCGACCCGGTTCGCAACCCGTTTCTGCCAGACAGTCTGCGGTAAAACAGTCATAACTTTTTACTCAGACATTAGTTTGACGTGAGGTTTTATGCGTTGGAAACTAGACTCGTAGACCTTCGATTTGGTATTTTGGGGGACTTCTAACTCTTTATATATTGAGATAAAAGCTCCGAGACATTTTACCCAAGGTTCAGAAAATTTATTAAAGAACTTACGATAACTTTTGCCGACTTGCTTGTAGTATTTACCGATATATTTTATTTAACCTTGTGGTCCTGTGAGGCCTTGTTGACTCTGGAACATAGAAGGTGAGATTTTGGGAATGTCCGCGAGTCCCGGGCACAGAATTATCCTTCTAGGCTGGTTATGCTTGCTGAGTAGCTGTGGGCCTGTGCAGGGTCGATAGGGTTATTGTAAGCTGCTGGGCAGCTATAGTGTTTGATCATACCATTTTCATGCATATAAAAAGGTTTTATACATGTTTTACTACGGTTTGGGCTTCGGGCCTACGGACACTATTTTCTAAACCTTGCATGGCCCGGTGGGACCGTTTTTGATGGAAATAATTTGGAAATGGCTTGATGTAACTTGTGAATATTCTTGGGTAAAAGAAAGTAAAATTATGATTTAAATCACCAGTTTTACGATTAACGCTAGACTCGGCAGGGCCGAGATGCTAGTTGAGTTTTCTTGCTACTTGAGATGATTTTTTAGCCTCGGTCGGACCGAGCACCTGAGATGACTTTCCACTGTTTAGAAACAGTTATGCCCGGGCACCCTTGGAGGGGTTTTTGAGATATCTTCCTGGCATGCATATTAGAGACTGGGTCTCTATCTTGATCTCGGACTTGCTTCCGGACGACATGTGTGATACTGAGTTTTAGTATGGGGTCAGGGACCTCCATGGACCTTGCCTTCCGGGCCAGGGGCTGCGGGCTGCGTGTGCCGGAGGAAGGGTATACGGTGGAGTAGAGGTATACGGGCTGTGTCCTTCCATGGAACCTACCTTCTGGGCCGGATCAGCGCCGGAGGAGGTACATACAAAGATACCATTTCACTTGAGATCTTCATGCATCATATCATTCATTGTTTGAGGCTCCACCCTTGTTTTTTGTTTGTTGATTGTACGCTCTGGTAGTATGGGATGCCGGAGGGTTTGTTTTCACTTGTTTGTGTTCCTCGGTTATAAGGGCGGCCGGGGGACTGTAGGTAGACTCTTGCTATTTACTTACAGAATTATTCCCTGTTACTGTTAAGAATGAAATTGGTTACTGCGAAACTGTTAGTTTCTGGATTGAGATTCATATGATTAGTGGAGCTTGATTTATGTCTCTGAGCATGCCTATCATTACTCTTTCCCTCTTCTTACACTTGAGGTTACCGGTATACCGTCCATTTCGTAAACTTATTTTGTATACACTGTTGTTGCAAGGACCCCAGGTGCGTTGTTTCTTACTCTTACATGTGCCTATGCTGTGTATATTCTGCTTACTAGCCTCACATGTGGTTCTGTTGATTTCCCTCTAGGCTAGTTCCTGTGTGCCTTTCGTTGATTTCTGTGACTGCTTGCTTCTATTCTGTCTCTTACTACGCTTTTATCTTATATGTGCCCAGTCGGCCTATGATACCTACTGGGTACCTTATGCTTCGCATTTGGTGCTTACCCCTACCCCCTGCATCTTTGGGTGCAGATCCTAGCGTGGGCCATCGCCGTTAGATCGCTGTGATTCGTGCTTGGAGAGCTGTTGGGGACTACATCAGACTGAGGGTGAGCTCTTGGCGATCGGAGCTTAGCTTTAGTTTATCTTTTGCTTCATGTACTCTATTACCATTCAGAGACATCTGTATATATTGTTTTGGATCGTTTGCACTCTATGTAAGTACTTTTGGCTCTATACTATGATACCAGGTCTTGGGGTTTGATTTAGTTTCCGCATATGTGTATATATATACTCCTGTTATCTATTCTAATCGCTTATTTGTTAGATAGTAGCCCATTACTAACAGTCCTGGGCTATGGAAATTGGTTTGCCTACTGGGGGGTTGTAGGTGCCATCATGATCGAGAAATCGGGTCATGAAAAATATGAGTGGTGAAACGAAGGTTACCAAACAAGAAACCATAAAGTTTTGCATTGGAAAGTATCAAGATAAAATTCTATGTGATATTGTGCCTATTCTAGCTTGTCATATGTTGCTTTGCAGACCATGACAATTTGATAGGTATGTTCAATATCATAGGAGGTCTAACAAGTACTCATTAGTATATGGAGGGTGAAAGCATTAACTTGTACCCTTGACATCCTATCAAGTGAGTGATGATTACCAAATCATGAAAGAAATTCGAGAAGTAATTCGTCGGGATGAAATTGAGAAGAATGAAAAAGATGTGTTGCTTATACAAAGGGAGAAATACTTTCCTAGTGAGGAATATAACTTGTTTGTGAATGTGGAGACAAGTAGATGTTTGAAAAGTATGGATGAGGAACACTCCTTAGTGGGACTCATCGACACGTATCTTGTAATGCAAATTACCCAAGGTACTAGTATATTGCCTTGTATCAACTCTTCTCGTTTGTAGGTTCATGAAATAATACTTTCCAATAAGGTTCCTAAAGAGTTACCTCACAAAGATGGAGTTTAAGGTTGTCACGACCCAAAAATCGGGGCACGATGGCGCCTACATACGCCTTGGTAGGCAAGCCAACCCAAGAATGTGAAAGTACAATAAAACCTTCAAAGTAACGAAAAGTGGAAGCAAAACATACAAGAAAGGGGCCAGCAGTATATATACATACCAACAGTAAAAAATCTACAAATGGCCCAAAAGTGATCGACAAGACAAACATATACAAAGACCAACCCGGGACCTTGTGCTATCGATACAAGATAATCTAAAGTACGGAATATCTATACAACATATATTATCTATACAAAATATATACAAAAGAGTAGATGGAAAGAAGTAAAGGATCTTCAAATGCCGGGAGATCACCATGATCCGAACAACAGCTGGCCATGAATAACTTGAGGGTCAACAAGGGGGGCTCGTACTATATGTTGCATCAGAAAAAGACGGAGAAGTTTAGTATAAGTACCAAAACATGGGGTACTCAGTAGGCATCATAGGCCGATCGATCTCAGAAAGATAATATATAATATAATTTATAGGAAAGTAAACTATCTACAGGGATCTGCTTAAATCTAGTTATTAAAAGAAAATATAACTATCTAAACTAACGGTGAAGAAAATAATAATAAATAAAGACAACAGGAAATTCGAGTACACAAGCAAATGCAATGCATCCTGAGATGATATGATGCAGGATGTGGCCAATGGAGAAATATAAAAACCTAGTATTTGGTGCCCCGAGTGCCAAGAATTTAACCTCGGATGCATCAACATATGTATAAAAGTAAAACCGAATATATGCTCATCGGGCCGCCCAAAATTGAATATTGGACTCATTAACAAAAAGTAAACGTATAAAAGGTTCGAAAATATCCCTCAGACCATCATAAAAAGTGGTACCTTTCTTTATTTTCCAAAACCAGTGATGAATTATGAGAAAATTCCTTTGAAATTCAAAATTCATAGTAAACATACAAAATCTCAAGTTTAAAATCAAAAATCTCGTATTTTCATTCATTTTTGTACCAATGTCCATGTAAATGCAGTATGAACATGTAAATTTCCAAATTCAGAGAATATAACATACGAACAAGGCAAATAGGGTAAAATACCCTCAAAACAAGAGAACTGACCTGGAATTTTGTTCAATCCGTGCTATGACCTCGGACCCACAGTTACACAATAACAACAATAAAAGCTAAAACATAACTAAAAGTGTAAAATTAACCAGAAAAGGCTACGTGTCACGACCCGATTTCTCGGTCATGATGGCACCTACAACCCTCGGTAGGTGAACCAATCCCTGTAGCCCAGAACAGCTAGTAATGGGCTACTATCTAACAAATAAGAGAACAAGATGAATAAAATAGATAATATGAATGTAAATATATACAAATGCGGAAAACTAAATCAAACCCCAAGACCTGGTATCATAGTACAGAGCCAAACTACATACATGGAATACAAGTACACCAAAACTATATATACAGATGTCTCTGAATGGAAATAGAGTACATGCAGCAAAAGATAAACTAAAGCTAAGCTCCGATCGCCAAGAGCTCACCCTCAGCCTGAAGTAGTCCTCAACAGATCTCCACGCACGAATCTCAACGATCTACCAGCGATGGCCCACACTAGGATCTGCACCCAAAGATGCAGGGGGTAGGGGTGAGCACCAAATGCGAAGCATAAGGTACCCAGTAGGTAGCATAGGCCGACTGGGCACATATAAGATAAAAGCGCAGTAATAGACAGAATAGAAGCAAGCAGTCACAGAAATCAACGAAAGGTACACAGGAACTAGCCCAGAGGGAAATCAACAGAACCACATGTGAGGCTAGCAAGCAGAATATACACACCAAAGGCACAGGTGAAAGTAAGAAATAACGCACCTGGAATCCTTGCAACAACAGTGTATACAAAATAAGTTTACGGAGTGGACGGTATACCGGTAACCTCAAGTGTAAGAAGAAGAGAGAAAGAGTAATAATAGGCATGCTCAAGACATGAATCAATACTCAACTAATCATATCAACCTCAAATCCAGAAACTAACACCCTGACAGTACCAATCTCATACTTATCCATAATAGAGAATCATTCTATAAGTAAAAAGCAAAAGTCTACCTACAGTCCCTCGGCCGCCCATACAACCGAGGAACACAAACAAGTGAAAACAAACCCTCCGGCATCCCATACTACCGGAGCGTACAATCAGCAAACAGCAAACAAGGGTGGAACCTCGAACCATGAATGATATGATGCATGAAGATCTCAGGTGCCATAGTATCTCTGTATGTACCTCCTCCGACGCCGATCCGGCCCAGCAGGTAGGTTCCATGGAAGGTCTCTGCCCGTATACCTCTACTCCCCCGTATACCCCTCTTCCGGCACACGCAGCTCGTAGCCCCTGGCCCGGATAGCAAGGTCCATGGAGGTCCTCGACCCCATACCATATCTCAGTATCAGAGCATGTATCAAGATAGAGTCCCAGTCTCAATATCAAGATATAGAACCAGTCTCAAATATGCATGCCCAGACCCTGTCCAGGACTAAAAATAGTAGGAAAATATCTGAAAAACCCCTCCAAGGGTGCCCGGGCGTCGTCGGGTCTAAACAGTAAAAAGTCATCTCATGTGGTCGGTCCAACCGATGCTAAAAATCATCTCAAGTAGTAAGAAAACTCAACTAGCACTCCGGCCCTGCCGAGTCTAGTGAAAATCGTAAAACTGATGATTTTAAACCACAAGTGAAATCAACCATTTCCAAATCATTTCCAGCAAAAACGACCCCCCGGGCCATGCAAGGTTTAGAAAACAGTGTCAGTAGGCCCAAAGCCAAAACCGCTGTAAAACATCGATAAAACCTCTTTATATGCATGGAAATGATATGCTCACACACAACAATAGCTGCCCAACAGCTTACAATCAACCTACCGACCCTGCACAGGCCCACAGCTACTCAACAAGCATCACCAGCCTAGAAGGATAATTCTATGCCCGGGACTCGCGGACATTCCCAAAATCCCACCGTCTATGTTCCAGAGTCAATAAGGCCCTCACAGGACCGCAAGGGTAAATAAATAAAATACATCGCCAAATACTACAAGCAACGGAGGAATAAAAATAGCGGACATAAATAAAGCGGTCAAGGTCTGTGGTACCAACCTAATAAACCAACCCAAGGATGCCTATTAATACAATTTTATTCTATATATGCGGAGTCTAGGGAAATTAAACCGTAACCTACCTGTCGTCCGGCGACAAGCTGCTGGAACAACGATGTCCAAGCTCGAACCGCTCCGAGAAAATCCAAAACTAAATCGGAATCGGATTCGGATTTGGAACGGAATAACTTGACAAGATAATTGATGTTTATCAATTATTAACTAGGTTCATCCACACTTTCCTTTTCAAGTGATAGATAAATTATCAAAGGAGAAAAAGAATCTCCAAAAGTTGCTAAAGTTTTAATCCTATACTACTACTGTAGACAACTACCAATTGCTAGCTAAATTATGCTAGTTAGAATAGATGAATAAAATGATCAATGTCAATATGCTGCCACCACAACTGTATACTCATGCTGCCTTCACCCTCCACTTATACGTGGGGGTGGAGGTGGCAATCAACCCGTTCCACTAAGTATATATTCGGGTATTGCGTAAATTCGTGGTAAAATAAATATAGTATTTTAAATATACCATCATTATTAGAAAATTATTTCCAACAATACCTACTATATTATAATAATAAATTTAAACATAACTAAATTTACTATCTCCGTTAAAATATTACGGAGTATAAAAACTTTATAAAATAAATACGTAAACACTTATATCGTACCAAACATATTTTTCATAAGCCTTTTAAAATATTTTGAAAAGGTAATAATAATATACTTTTTACCAAAATACAATTTTTAAATAAATATTTCCAATACACGCACGATGCTAATACGGTTCTTAAGCTTAGGCTCGTAATTCGCCTACGCACGATTTTGATATTCAAAAATTCTCTCGGGATCCTCCCTTATATTTTATCACTGTTTCGGAACTGAAATGGCATTTTAAAACGTAAAATTGAAGCTTAAATCGGGTTAAACCCGACCCGATTCGCGACCCGGTTCGTAACCCGTTTTCTGCCAGACAGTCCGCGGTAAAACAGTCATAACTCTCTGCTCCGAGATTATTTGGATGTGCGGTTTTGTGCGTTGGAAACTAGACTCGTAGACCTTCGATTTGGTATTTCGGGGGACTTCTAACTCTTTATATATTGGGAGAAAATCCCCGATACATTTGACCCAAGGTTCAGAAAATTGTTAAAGGTCTTACGATATCTTTTGCCGATTTGGTTGACTTCAAACTTAAACGTGGAAATGACCGGAAGGGTCATTACATCATCCACTACTAAAAAGGACTTTCGTCCTCGAAAGTCAAGGTCAAGAGGGTACCTGAAGGCTAAAATAGCTGCGGATACTGATCCCGCATATCTCTCTCGGTCTCCCAGGTAGCCTCCTCGACTGGACGGTGCCTCCACTGAACTTTAACAACCGGGATCTCTCGAGACCTCAATACTGGCGAGAACTCTGCTAGGATTCGACAGGTCAAGCCTAACCAAACGGTTAGCCAAGGACTGAATGTCCAAGGCCAACGGCCGCTCTGAAACTGAAAGAGAAGCTAGGCTACCCATACTCACTGTCTTCCGACTCAAGGCATCCGCTACCACGTTTGCCTTGCCCGGATGATACAGAATAGTGAAGTCATAGTCCTTCAGTAACCCGACCCATCTCCTCTGTCTCGAGTTCAACTCCCGCTGACTCGTGATATACTGAAGACTACGGTGATCGGTGAAGATATCACAGTGAACTCCATATAAGTAATGCCTCCAGATTTTAAGTGCGAAAACTACCGCCGCCAACTCTAAATCATGAGTGGGGTAGTTGCGCTCGTGAACCTTCAGCTGCCTCGACGCATATGCTATTACTCGACCCTGCTGCATCAACACACAACCAAGACCAACCCCAGAAGCATCACAATACACGGAGAAGCTCTGACCCTCAACCGGCAAAGTCAAAACTGGAGCTGAAGGCAATAAGGGCCCTTAAGCCTCTGGAAGCTATCCTCAACACTGATCCGACCACTGAAATGGGACAAATCCTTCCTAAGTCCAGCATAGTCAAGGGGCTGCTATGGTAAGAAAAATCCTCACAAACCGCGTCTGTAGTAACCGCTAAATCCAATAAAGCTGCGAAACCTCAGTAAGCGTCGTAGGTTCTAGGCCAACTCACAATACCGCTGAATCGTTTCCTGGATCAACCGCTAAATCCATCCTTAGACACCACATGCCCTAGGAATGCAACTGACTCAAGCAAAAACTCACACTTTGAGAACTTGGCATAAAGCCGATGATCTCTCAAAGTCTTGAGTATAACCCTCAAGTGATGCTCATGCTCATCTCTACTACGCGAGTATACCAAGATGTCGTCTATAAAAAACTATCACAAATGAGTCCAAACACGGGCCAAGAACCCTGTGTATCAAGTTCGTAAAGGCTGCGGGGGCATTAGTCAACCCAAAAGACATCACCAGGAACTCATAATGGCCATAACGTGTCCTGAATGTTGTCTTAGGGATGTCCTCCGCCCTAATCCTCAACTGATGGTAGCCGGATCTCAAATCAATCTTTGAAAACACGACTGAACCCTGAAGCTGGTCAAACAAATCATCAATCCTAGGCAACGGATACCTATTCTTCACTGTCACCCTATTCAGCTGCCGATAATCAATACACATGCGCATAGACCCATCCTTCTTCTTCACGAAGAGAACAGGAGCACCCCAAGGTGACACACTAGGTCTAATAAACTCCTTAGCTAACAGATCCTGGAGCTGCTCCTTAAGCTCCCTCAACTCAGCAGGAGCCATACGGTAAGGAGGAATTCAAATGGGCCTAGTGCCCTGCTCTAGCTCAATAGCAAAATCAATATCTCTTTCAGGTGGAAGGCCTGGCAGGTCGGTAGGAAATACATCGAGGAAGTCTCTAACCACAGGAACAGACTCAGGAGAACTGGGGTCAGCACTAACATCTCGGACATATGCTAGATAAGCTAAACACCCACGGGCAATCAACTTCCTAGCTCGAAGACAAGAGATGATCCCAGATGGTGCATGGCTAACAGAAACCTGCCACACAACCGGGGATACACCGGGCACAGCTATGGTAATGGTCTTGGCATAACAATCCAAAACCACACGGTGAGGGGATAACCAGTCCATGCCCAGTATCACATCAAAATCCAGCATATCCAGAATCATCAAGTCACCCAAGTCTCTGAATCACCAATAGAAAACATACAGGATCTCACAATCCCATCACTCTTAAAGAATCTCCTCTTTGGCTCGATAACAGAACAGGGAACACTGATAATGGCTCACTACCAACCCAAACAAGGTCAACAAAGTAGGCCAAAGTAGGTCAATATCAATGATGAACAAGTGGATCCAGGATCAAATAAAGCCATAGCAGGCTGATGGCACACAGTAATCGTACCTGTAATCACAGCATCTGAGGCCTCTGCCTCTGGTCTCCTAGGGACCGCATAAACTGACGACGACCTCCCCCTGCCCGACCGCCATCCCTACCACCTGCTCTGCCGCGTGGCGCACCACCTCTAATCTGACGACCACCCCCTCTAGCCGGGGGCTGAACTGCCCGTAAAGGCTCGGCTAACTGAACTGTACGCTGCTGAGGGCAATCTTTAGCAAAATGAC
>QJPP01004955.1:0-14442 GCA_003996215.1 Jaltomata sinuosa
AAAAGTCTACCTACAGTCCCCCGGCCGCCAATACAACCGAGGAACACAAACAAGTGAAAAAAAACCCTCCGGCATCCCATACTACCGGAGCGTACAATCAGCAAACAGCAAACAAGGGTGGAACCTCGAACCATGAATGATATGATGCATGAAGATCTCAAGTGCCATAGTATCTCTGTATGTACCTCCTCCGGCGCCGATCCGGCCAAGCAGGTAGGTTCCATGGAAGGACTCTGCCCGTATACCTCTACTCCCCCGTATACCCCTCTTCCGGCACACGCAGCCCGTAGCCCCTGGCCCGGATAGCAAGGTCCATGGAGGTCCCAGACCCCATACTCAAACTCAGTATCAGAACATGTATCAAGATAGAGACCCAGTCTCGATATCAAGATAGAGACCCAGTCTCGGATATGCATGCCCAGACCCTGTCCAGGACTAAAAATAGTAGGAAAATATCTCAAAAACCCCTCCAAGGGTGCCTGGGCATAGCCGGGTCTAAACAGTAAAAAGTCATCTCAGGTGCTCGGTCCGACCGAGGCTAAAAATCATCTCAAGTAACAAGAAAACTCAACTAGCACCCCGGCCCTGCCGAGTCTAGCGATAATCATAAAACTGATGATTTTAAACATAATTTTACTTTCTTGCCCAAAAATCTCCACAAGTGAAATCAACCATTTCCAAATCATTTCCATCAAAAACGGGCCCCCCGGGCCATGCAAGGTTTAGAAAACAGTGCCAGTAGGCCCGAAGCCAAAACCACAGTAAAACATGGATAAAACCTCTTTATATGCATGGAAATGGTATGATCACACACAATAGCTTCCCCGCAGCTCACAATCAACCTATCGACCCTGCACAGGCCCACAGCTACTCAGCAAGCATAACCAGCCTAGAAGGATAATTCTATGCCCGGGACTCGCGGACATTCCCAAATTCCCACCTTCTATGTTCCAGAGTCAATAAGGCCTCACAGGGCCACAAGGGTAAATAAAATATAACGGCAAATACTACAAACAACGGAGGAACAAAAGTAGGCGGTTATGAATAAAGCGGTCAAGGTCTGTGGTACCAACCTAATAAACCAACCCAAGGATGCCCATTAATACAATTTTATTTTATATATACGGAGTCTAGGAAAAATAAACCGTAACCTACCTGTCGTCCGACGACAAGCTGCTGGAACAACGATGTCCGAGCTCGAACCACTCCGAGAAAACCCAAAACTAAATCGGAATCGGATTCGGATTTGGGATGGAACAACTTGACGTAGATAATTGATTACTTTATCAAATATATTTTTCTCACGACAAAACCTCTCACGTGAATGAGTATTTAATACTGTGCATAGTCGTATGCAACAGTAATGTACATATATGTATCATAACTTTCAGCAAGTCATGACTTAAATATATATAAGTATGCAATTATGATTGCTGCCAACTTTCCCAAAAAGGTGCCACCTATCCACTTGCTTATGCGCTGCACTAGCCCTCCACTTCCACGTGGAAGTGGAGGTGGCAACCAACTCGACCCGATAAGTATATACTCGGGTATTGCATAAATTCGTGGTAAAATAAATATAATATTATAAATATACCATAATTTATAGAAAATTATTTCAAACAAAACCTACTATATTATAATAATAAATTTTAACATAACTAAATTTACTATCTCCGTTAAAATATTGCGGAGTATAAAACTTTATAAAATAAATACGTATACACTTATCTCGTATCAAATATATTTTTTATAAACCTTTAAAATATTTCGAAAAGGCAATAATAATATAATTTTTTTTACCAATTTCAACTTTTAAATAAATATTTCAAATACACGCACGATGCTAATAAAGTTCTTAAGTTTAGGCTCGTAATTCGCCTACACACGATTTTGATATTCAAAAATTCTCTCGGGATCCTCCCTTATATTTTATCACTGTTTCGGAACTGAAATGACATTTTAAAACGTGAAATTGAAGCTTAAATCGGGTTAAACCCGACCCAATTCACGACCCGGTTCGCAACCCGTTTTCTGCCAGACAGTCCGCGGTAAAACAGTCATAACTCTTTGCTCCGAGATCCGTTGGACGTGAGGTTTTATGCGTTGGAAACTAGACTCGTAGACCTTCGATTTGGTATTTCGGGGGACTTCTAACTCTTTATATATTGGGAGAAAAGTCCCGAGACATTTGACCCAAAGTTCAGAAAATTTGTTAAAGGTCTTATGATATCTTTCGTCGATTTGCTGGACTTCAAAACTTAAACGTGGGAATGACCGGAAGGGTCATTACAATAAACTAATTCAAAATTTCCAACTTCACTATCAAATTCAAGAACCTAATTCAACAACCTAAAGTTGAAAACTAATTGAAGATTATAACCCAATAATATAAACTAATTCAAAATTTTCAACTTCACTATCAAATTCAACAACCTAATTCAACAACCTAAGTTGAAAACTAATTCAAGATTATAACCCAACAATATAAACTAATTTAAAATTTTCTACTTCACTATCAAATTCAAGAACCGAATTCAACAATCTAAAGTCTAATTCAAGATTATAACCCAACAATATAAACTAATTCAAAATTTTCAACTTCACTATGAAATTCAAGAACCTAAATCAATAACCTAAAGTTGAAAACTAATTCAGGTTATAACTCAACAATATAAACTAATTCAAAATTTTCAACTTCACTATCAAATTCAAGAACTGAATTCAACAAGCTAAAGTTTAAAACTAATTCAAGATTATAACCCAACAATATAAACTAATTCAAAATTTTTAATTTCCCTATCAAATTCAAAAATCTAATTCAATAACCTAAAGTTAAAAACTAATTCAAGATTATAACCCAACAATATAAACTAATTCAAAATTTTCAACTTCACTATCAAATTCAATAACTTAATTCAACAATCTAAAGTTGAAAACTAATTGAAGATTATAACCCAACAATATAAAATAATTCAAAATTTCCAACTTCACTATCAAATTGAAGAACCTAATTGAACAACAAAAGTTGAAAACTAATTCAAGATTATAACCCAACAATATAAACTAATTTAAAATTTTCTACTTCACTATCAAATTCAAAAATCGAATTCAACAAACTAAAGTCTAATTTTAGATTATAACCCAATACTATAAACTAATTCAAAAAAATTAATTTCACTATCAAATTCAATAACCTAATTCAACAATCTAATTTGAAAACTAATTCAAGATTATAACGCTACTATATAAACTAATTCAAAATTTCCAACTTCACTATCAAATCCAAGATCTAATTCAAGAACCTAAAGTTGAAAAACTAATTCAAGATTATAACCCAACAATATAAACTTATTCAAAATTCCCAACTTCACTATCAAATTGAAGAACCTAATTGAACAACCAAAGTTGAAAACTAATTCAAGATTATAACCCAACAATATAAACTAATTTAAAATTTTCTACTTCACTATCAAATTCAAAAATCGAATTCAACAAACTAAAGTCTAATTTTAGATTATAACCCAATACTATAAACTAATTCAAAAAAATTAATTTCACTATCAAATTCAATAACCTAATTCAACAATCTAATTTGAAAACTAATTCAAGATTATAACGCTACTATATAAACTAATTCAAAATTTCCAACTTCACTATCAAATTCAAGATCTAATTCAAGAACCTAAAGTTGAAAACTAATTCAAGATTATAACCCAAAAATATAAACTTATTCAAAATTTCCAACTTCACTATCAAATTGAAGAACCTAATTCAACAACCTAAGTTGAAAACTAATTCAAGATTATAACCCAACAATATAAACTAATTTAAAATTTCCAACTTCACTATCAAATTCAAGAACCGAATTCAACAAACTAAAGTTGAAAACTAATTCAAGATTATAACCCAACAATATAAGCTAATTCAAATTTTTCAACTTCACTATGACATTCAAGAGCCAAAATCAACAACCTAAAGTTGAAAACTAATTCAACATTATAACCCAACAATATAAACTAATTCAAAATTTTCAACTTCACTATAAAATTAAAGAACCTAATTCAACAACCTAAAGTTGAAAATTAAACAAATTCAAAATTTTCAACTTCACTATAAAATTCAAGAACCGAATTCAATAAGCTAAAGTTTAAAACTAACTCAAGATTATAACCCAACAATATAAACTAATTAAAAATTTTCAATTTCACTATCAAATTCAAAAATCTAATTCAATAACGTAAAGTTAAAAACTAATTTAAGATTATAACACAACAATATAAGTAATGAAAAATTTCAAAATTTACTATCAAATTGAAGAACCTAATTCAATAACCTAAAGTTGAAAACTAATTCCAAAATTATAACCCACCAATATAAACTAATTCAAAATTTCCAAATTCACTATCAAATTCAAGAAACTAATTCAACAACCTAAAGTTGAAAACTAACTCAAAATTATAACTCAACAATATAAACTAATTCAAAATTTCCAACTTCACTATCAAATTCAAGAACCTAATTCAACAATCTAATGATGAAAACTAACTCAAAATTATAACTCATAAATATAAACTAATTCAAAATTTTTAACTTCACTATCAAATTCAAGAACCGAATTCAACAAACTAAGGTTTAAAACTAATTCAATATAATAATCCAATAATATAAACTAACTCAAAATTTTCAACGTCACTATCAAATTCAAAGACCTAATTCAATAACCTAAAGTTGAAAAACTAATTCAAGATTATAACCCAACAATATAAACTAATTCAAAATTTCCAATTACACTATCAAATTTAAGAACCTAATTCAACAACAAAAAGTCGAAAACTAATTCAAAATTATAACACAACAATATAAACTAATTCGAAATTTTGAAATTCACTATCAAATTCAAGAACTAAGTCAACAATCTAAAGGTGAAAACTAACCCAAGATTATAACCCAACAATATAAACTAATTCAAAATTTTAAACTTCACTATCAAATTCAAGAACCTAATTCAACAACCTAAAGTTGAAAACTAATTGAAGATTATAATCCAATAATATAAACTAATTCAAAATTTTCAACCTCACTATCAAATTCAACAACCTAATTCAACAACCTAAGTTGAAAACTAATTCAAGATTATAACCCAACAATATAAACTAATTTAAAATTTTCTACTTCACTATAATATTCAAGAACCGAATTCAACAAGCTAAAGTCTAATTCAAGATTATAACCCAACAATATGAACTAATTCAAAATTTTCAACTTCACTATGAAATTGAAGAACCTAAATCAATAACATAAAGTTGAAAACTAATTAAGGATTATAACTCAACAATATAAACTAATCCAAAATTTTGAACTTCAGTATCAAATTCAAGAACTGAATTCAACAAGCTAAAGTTTAAAACTAATTCAAGATTATAAACCAACAATATAAACTAATTCAAAATTTTCAATTTCACTATCAAATTCAAAAATCTAATTCAATAACCTAAAGTTAAAAACTAATTCAAGATTATAACCCAACAATATAAACTAATTCAAATTTTTTAACTTCACTATCAAATTCAATAACTTAATTCAATAACCTAAAGTTGAAAACTAATTCAAAATTATAACCCACCAATATAAACTAATTCAAAATTTCCAAGTTTACTATCAAATTCAAGAACCGAATTCAACAAGCTAAAGTTTAAAATTAATTCAAGATTATAACCCAACAATATAAACTAATTCAAAATTTTCAATTTCACTATCAAATTCAAAAATCTAATTCAATAACCTAAAGTTAAAAACTAATTCAAGATTATAACCCAACAATATAAACTAATTAAAAAATTCAAAATTCACTATCAAATTGAAGATCCTAATTCAATAACCTAAAGTTGAAAAAGAATTCAAAATTATAACCCACCAATATAAACTAATTCAAAATTTCCAAATTCACTATCAAATTCAAGAAACTAATTCAACAACCTAAAGTTGAAAACTAACTCAAAATTATAACTCAACAATATAAACTAATTCAAAATTTCCAACTTCACTATCAAATTCAAGAACCTAATTCAACAACCTAAAGATGAAAACTACCTCAAAATTATAACTCAACAATATAAACTAATTCAAAATTTTCAACTTCACTATCAAATTCAAGTACCTAATTGAATAACCTAAAGTTGAAAACTAATTCAAGATTATAACCCAACAATATAAACTAATTCAAAATTTTCAACTTCACTATCAAATTCAAGAACCGAATTCAACAATCTAAAGTCTAATTCAAGATTATAACCCAACAATATAAACTAATTCAAAATTTTCAACTTCAATATTGTCACGACCCGATTTCTCGGTCATGATGGCACCTACAACCCCCGGTAGGTGAACCAATCCCTGTAGCCCAGAACAGTTAGTAATGGGCTACTATCTAACAAGTAAGAGAACAAGACGAATAAAATAGATAACAAGTATATAAATATATACATATGCGGAAACTAAACCGAACCCCAAGACCTGATATCATAGTACAGAGCCAAGCTACATACATGGAGTGCAAAATAAACCAAAACTATATATACAAATGTCTCCGAATGGTAATAGAGTACATGAAGCAAAAGATAAACTAAAGCTAAGCTCCGATCGCCAAGAGCTCACCCTCAGCCTGAAGTAGTCTTCAACAGATCTCCAAGCACGAATCACAGCGGTCTAACGGCGATAGCCACGCTAGGATCTGCACCCAAAGATGCAGAGGGTAGGGGGGAGCACCAAATGCGAAGCATAACGGTACCAGTAGGTATCATAGGCCGACTGGGCACATATAAGATAAAAGCGCAGTAATAGACAGAATAGAAGCAAGTAGTCACAGAAATCAACGAAAGGTACACAGGAACTAGCCCAGAGGGAAATCAACAGAACCACATATGAGGCTAGTAAGCAGAATATACACGCCAAAGGAACAGGTGAAAGTAAGAAACAACGCACTTGGGGTCCTTGCAACAACAGTGTATACAAAATAAGTTTACGAAATGGACAGTATACCGGTAACCTCAAGTGTAAGGAGAAGAGAGAAAGAGTAATAATAGGCATGCTCAGAGACATGAATCAAACTCAACCAATCATATCAATCTCAATCCAGAAACTAACAGTCCAGCAGTGACCAACCTCATACTATCCATAAAAGAGAACAACTCTGTAAGTAAATAACAAAAGTCTACCTACAGTCCCCCGGCCGCCCATACAACCGAGGAACACAAACAAGTGAAAACAAACCCTCCGGCATCCCATACTACCGGAGCGTACAATCAGCAAACAACAAACAAGGGTGGAACCTCAAACCATGAATGATATGATGCATGAAGATCTCAAGTGCCATGGTATCTCTGTATGTACCTCCTCCGGCGCCGATCCGGCCCAGCAGGTAGGTTCTATGGAAGGACACTGCCCGTATACCTCTACTCCACCGTATACCCCTCCTCCGGCACACGCAGCCCGTAGCCCCTGGCCCGGATGGCAAGGTCCATGGAGGTCCCAGACCCCATACTAAAATTCAGTATCAGAACATGTCGTCCGGAAGCAAGTCCGGTATCAAGATAGAGACCCAATCTCGAATATGCATTGCCCAGACCCTGTCCAGGACTAAAGTAGTAGGAAAATATCTCAAAAACCCCTTCCAAGGGTGCCGCGGGCGTGCCGCGGTCTAAACAATAAAAAGTCATCTCAGGTCGCATCGGTCAACCGAGGCTAAAAATAATCTCAAGTAGTAAGAAAACTCAATCAGCACTCCGGCCCTGCCGAGTCTAGTGATAATCATAAAACTGATGATTTTAAACCACAAGTTTGAAATCAACCATTTCCAAATCAATTCCATCAAAAATGGGCCCCGGGGCCATGCAAGGTTCAGAAGAACAAGTGCAGTAGGGCCCGAGCCAAAACACAGTAAAACAATGGATAAACCTTCTTTATATGCATGGAAATGTATGATCACACACAATTGCTGCCCGCAGCCACAATCAACCTATCGACCCTGCACAGGCCCACAGCTACTCAGGCAAGCATAACCAGCCTAGAAGCCTAGAAGGATAATTCTATGCCCGGGACTCGCGGACATTTCCAAAATCCCACCTTCTATGTTCCAGAGTCAACAAGTCCTCACAGGACCACAAGGGTAAATAAAATATATCGGCAAATACTACAAGCAACGGAGGAATAAAAATAGGCGACATGAATAAAGCGGTCAAGGTCTGTGGTACCAACCTAATAAACCAACCCAAGGATGCCCATTAATACAATTTTATTTTATATATACGGAGTCTAGGGAAAATAAACCGTAACCTACCTTTCGTCCGACGACAAGCTGCTGGAACAACGATGTCCAAGCTCGAACCACTCCGAGAAAATCCAAAACTAAATCGGAATCGGATTCGGATTTGGGACGGAATAAATTGACAAGATAATTGATTAATTAACACAAAGTTTTTCCCTCACAATACTCCTCACGTAAATGAGTAACGCTTATGCAGCAGCCATGACTTAATAGAAATGCTTATGCAGCAATTTAAAGTTATTGATTTCATGTAGTGTAATCCAACTCAATGGAATTGCATAGTAATGCATACCATTTACTCATATGCTGCCACATAGATGATGATAGTAAGTGATGACCCTCCCTCCACTTCCACGTGGAAGTGGAGGTGTCATCCTTCCACTTTAAGTTATCCCATTATTTATATAATCGGGTATTGCGTAAATTCGTGGTAAAATAAATATAGTATTTTAAATATACCATAATTATTAGAAAATCATTTCCAATAAAACCTACTATATTATAATAATATGTAATGACCCTTCCGGTCATTTCCACGTTTGAGTTTTGAAGTCAAGCAAATCGACAAAAGATATCGTAAGACCTTTAACAAATTTCCTGAAACTTTGGGTCAAATGTGTCAGGGCTTTTCTCCCAATATATAAAGAGTTAGAAGTCTCCCAAAATACCAAATCGAAGGTCTACGAGTCTAGTTTCCAACGCACAAAACCGCACGTCCAAATAATCTCGGAGCAAAGAGTTATGACTGTTTTACCGCGGACTGTCTGGCAGAAAACGGGTTGCGAACCGGGTCGCGAACCGGGTCGGGTTAGACGCGATTTAAGCCTCGACGTCACGTTTTAAAATGCCATTTCAGTTCCGAAATAGTTATAAAATATAAGGGAGGATCCCGAGAGAATTCTTGAATATCGAAATCGTGCGTAGGCGAATTACGAGCCTAAACTTAAGAACCTTATTAGCATCGTGCGTGTATTTGAAATATTTATTTAAAAGTTGAATTTGGTACAAATTATATTATTATTGCCTTTTCAAAATATTTTAAAGGTTTATGAAAAATATATTTGATACATTATAAGTATATATGTATTTATTTTATAAGGTTTTTATACTCCGTAATATTTTAACGGAGATAGTAAATTTAATTATGTTAAAATTTATTATTATAATATAGTAAGTTTTATTGGAAATGATTTTCTATCAATTATGGTATATTTAAAGTATTATATTTATTTTACCACGAATTTATGCAATACCCGAGTTTATACCTAACGGATAGAAATTGGTTGCCACCTCCACCCCCACGTGTAAGTGGAAGATGAAGGCAGCAGTAGTATATTGAGTAGTGGCATTTAGAGTTGGCAGGATAATTAGCAATTGCTTGCTAAATGCTGCCAATTCATTTAAGTGCCAATTTACTTTAAGCAATTAGCACTTGCTGCTAAATTGCTGCCAACGATTGATGATACTTCTTGAAATATAATTGTGGTAAAATTACCACAGTACATTAATTATCTACGTCAAGTTATTCCGTCCCAAATCCGATTCCGATTTCGATTTAGTTTTGGATTTTCTCGGAGTGGTTCGAGCTTGGACATCGTTGTTCCAGCAGCTTGTCGTCGGACGACAGGTAGGTTACGGTTTATCTTCCCTAGACTCCGCATATATAGAATAAAATTATATTAATGGGCATCCTTGGGTTGGTTTATTAGGTTGGTACCACAGACCTTGACCGCTTTATTCATGTCCGCCTATTTTTATTCCTCCGTTGTTTGTAGTATTTGCCGGTATATTTTATTTACCCTTGTGGTCCTGTGAGGCCTTGTTGACTCTGGAACATAGAAGGTGGGATTTTGGGAATGGTACCGCGAGTCCCGGGCATAGTATTTCTTTTAGGCTGGTTTGCTTGCTGAGTAGTTTTGTGGGCACTGTGCAGGGTCGTAGGTTATTGTGACGCTGCGGGGCAGGCAAGTGTGTGTGATCATGACCATTTCCCATTGCAATATAAAGAGGTTTTATCCATGTTTTACTGTTGGTTTTTGGCTTCGGGCCGACTGACCACTGTTTTCCTACCTTGCATGGTCCGTCGGGGGCCCCGCTTTTTTGATGGAAATTGAATTTGGAAAATGTTTGATTCAACTTGTGGTTTAAAATCACACAGTTTTACGATTATCACTAGACTCGGCAGGGCCGGGGTGCTAGTTGAGTTTTCTTGTTACTTGAGATGATTTTTAGCCTCGGTCGGACCGAGCACCTGAGATGACTTTTTATTGTTTAGACCCGGCTACGCCCGGGCACCCTTGGAGGGGTTTTTGAGATATTTTCCTACTATTTTTAGTCCTGGACAGGGTCTGGGCATGCATATTCGAGACAGGGTCTCTATCTTGATATCGAGACTGGGTCTCTATCTTGATACATGTTCTGATACTGAGATTTGGTATGGGGTCTGGGACCTCCATGGACCTTGCTATCCGGGCCAGGGGCTACGAGCTGCGTGTGCCGGAAGAGGGGTATACGGGGGAGTAGAGGTATACGGGCAGAGTCCTTCCATGGAACCTACCTGCTGGGCCAGATCGGCGCCGGAGGAGGTACATACAGAGATACTATGGCACTTGAGATCTTCATGCATCATATCATTCATGGTTCGAGGTTCCACCCTTGTTTGCTGTTTGCTGATTGTACGCTCCGGTAGTATGGGATGCCGGAGGGTTTGTTTCACTTGTTTGTGTTCCTCGGTTGTATGGGCGGCCGAGGGACTGTAGGTAGACTTTTGTTATTTACTTACAGAGTGGTTCTCTATTATGGATAGTATGAGGTTGGTCACTGCTGGACTGTTAGTTTCTGGATTGAGATTGATATGATTAGTTGAGTTTGATTCATGTCTCAGAGCATGCCTATTATTACTCTTTCTCTCTTCTCCTTACACTTGAGGTTACCGGTATACCATCCATTTCATAAACTTATCTTGTATACACTGTTATTGCAAGGACCCCAGGTGCGTTATTTCTTACTTTCACCTGTGCCTTTGGTGTGTATGTTCTGCTTACTAGCCTCATATGTGGTTCTGTTGATTTCCCTCTGGGCTAGTTCCTGTGTACCTTTCGTTGATTTTCTTGCTGATTGCTTCTATTTCTGTCTATTACTGCTCTTTTTATCTTTATATGTGCCCAGTCGGCCTATGATACCTACTGGGTAACGCTTATTCTTTCGCATAATGGTGGTACACGCCCTACCCCTGCGATCTTTGGGTTGGCAGATCCATGCGTGGGCCATCGCCCTTATGTATGTTAGACAGTTGTGATTCGTGCTTGGAGATGCTGTCGAAGACTACTTCAGGCTGAGGGTGAGCTCTTGCGATCGGAGCTTAGCTTTAGTTTATCTTTTGCTTCATGTACTCTATTATCATTCGGAGACATTTGTATATATAGTTTTGGTTTATTTTGCACTCCATGCATGTAGCTTGGCTCTGTACTATGATATCAGGTCTTGGGGTTTGGTTTAGTTTCCGCATATGTATATATTTATATACTTGTTATCTATTTTATTCGTCTTGTTCTCTTACTTTTTAGATAGTAGCCCATTACTAACTGTTCTGGGCTACAGGGATTGGTTCACCTACCGGGGGTTGTAGGTGCCATCATGACCGAGAAATCGGGTCGTGACATAATAATTTTCAACATAATTAAATTTACTATCTCCGTTAAAATATTACGGAGTATAAAAACCTTATAAAATAAATACGTCTACACTTATATTGTATCAAATATATTTTTCATAAACCTTTAAAATATTTTGGAAAGGACATAATAATATAATTTTTACCAAATTCAACTTTTAAATAAATATTTCAAATACACGCACGATGCTAATAAGGTTCTTAAGTTTAGGCTCGTAATTTGCCTACGCACGATTTCGATATTCAAGAATTCTCTCGGGATCCTCCCTTATATTTTATAACTGTTTCAGAACTGAAATGGCATTTTAAAACGTGAAATTGAAGCTTAAATCGGGTTAAACCCGACCCGATTCGCGACCCGGTTCGCAACCCGTATTCTGCCAGACAGTCTGCGGTAAAACAGTCATAACTCCTTGCTCCGAGATCAGTTGGACGTGAGGTTTTGTGCATTGGAAACTAGACTCGTAGACCTTCGATTTGGTATTTCGGGGGACTTCTAACTCTTTATATATTGGGAGAAAAGTCCCGATACATTTGACCCAAAGTTCAGAAAATTTGTTAAAGGTCTTACGATATCTTTTGTCGATTTGCTTGACTTCAAACTTATACGTGGAAATGACCGGAAGGGTCATTACATCATCCACTACTAAAAAAGGACTTTCGTCCTCGAAAGTCAAGGTCAAGGGAGTACCTGAAGTCTAAAATAACTGCGGATACTGAACCCGCATATCTCTCTCGGTCTCCCAGGTAGCCTCCTCGACTGGACGGTGCCTCCACTGAACCTTAACAACCGGTATCTCTCGAGACCTCAATCTCCTGACATCTCTGGCCAAAATAGCTGACGGCTCCTCAACAAAGGCTAAACCCTCATCCAACTGAACTGAATCCCACTGCAACACATGAGACTCATCTGGGATATACCGACGCAGCATCGAAACATGAAACACAGGATGTATAGCCAAAAACATCGGAGGTAAGGCTAACTGATAGGCAACGCTACCAACCCTCTGCAGAATCTCAAACGGCCCAATGTACCTGGGGCTAAGCTTGCCCCGCCTACCAAATCTCATCACGCCCTTCATGGGCGATACGCGGAGAAACACCAAGTCACCGACACTAAACTCCAAGGCACGAAGCCTACGATCAGCATAACTCTTCTGCCTGCTCTGAGCTGCCCGAAGTCTGTCCTGAATCGCTCGAACCTGATCTAAGGAATCTCGAAGCAAATCTGTGCTCTGTGGCCTAGAACTAAAACCATCAAACCAACCTACTGGTGATCTGCAACGCCTGCCATACAAAGCCTCAAAAGGTGCCATGCCAATACTCGAATGGAAGCTGTTATTATAAGCAAACTTTGCCAAGGGAACAAACTGATCCCAAGAACCTCCAAAGTCAAGAACACAGGCTCGAAGCATGTCCTCAAAAATCTGAATGGTCCTCTCGGACTGGCCATCTGTCTGAGGGTGGAAAGCGGTGCTAAGATGAACCTCTGTACCCAAGTCTCGCTGAATAGCCCTCCAGAACTGAGATGTGAACTGAGTGCCACGGTCTGAAATAATAGAAGCTGGGACCCCGTGCAACCGAACAATCTCACGAAGGTAGATCTGAGCTAACCTCTCTGCGCCATAAGAAGTCTGAACTGGCAAGAAATGTGTTGACTTAGTCAGCCTATCAACAATCACCCATATGGAATCAAACCCATGAGAAGTACGAGGCAAACCAACAACAAAGTCCATAGTAATCCCTTCCCACTTCCACTCAGGAATGGGAAGTCGCTGCATCAAACCACCAGGTCTCATGTGCTCGAACTTAACCTGCTGACAGTTCAAGCACCGAGATACGAACTCTGCTATATCCCGCTTCATGCCACTCCACCAGTAAAGCTGCCTTAAGTCTCTATACATCTTTGCTGTGCCAGGGTGAATGGAGTATCTAGTGCAATGTGCCTCACGAAGTATCAACTGAATCAAATCACTAACCCTCGGAACACAAAGGCGACTATCATACCTCAGAACCCCATCTGAATCTAGAGTAGACCGACTGGTCTCACCCTGAACAACCCGATCACGAAGGTTACACAACTGCTGATCCTCAAACTGACGGCTCTGAATCTGATCAATCAAAGTAGAACGAACCTCAACACTGGCGAGAACTCTGCTAGGATCCGACAAGTCAAGCCTAACCAAACGGTTAGCCAAGGACTGGATGTCCAAGGCCAACGGTCGCTCTGAAACTGAAAGAAAAGCTAGGCTACCCATACTCACTGCCTTCCGACTCAAGGCATCCGCTACCACGTTTGCCTTGCTCGGATGATACAGAATAGTGAAGTCATAGTCCTTCAGTAACTCGACCCATCTCCTCTGTCTCGAGTTCAACTCCCACTGACTCGTGATATACTGAAGACTATGGTGATCGGTGAAGATATCAAAGTGAACTCCATATA